>CM054177.1:88607662-88905162 GCA_028829895.1 Sinotaia quadrata
CAGTAATGGAGTACTTATTAATGTTAGGTTGTTTGTTTTTTTTACGTTGATTTTGTAAAGTAGTCTTTGTTGCTGTTATCATTAAAATTGACTCTAAATAATACAACCACAATCTTTATCCAAAACACACAAAAACATGCACACATATACATTTGTACACACATACATACTCACGTAACAAATACACTCTCGTACTTGCATGCAACTGTGTACATAGACACGCAAAGATACGTGAAATATATATATATACATACACACTTGCGCACACAAGCAAACACACGCTCACTGACTAGAAATCTCGCACCTAAAAATATTTTAATGGTATAATAATATCCGCCAGGGGATGTATATCAACTGCTCTCGATAAACGTGACAGTCGTACTCCGGTACCGATAAATTTAATTCATTAACTCAGTTAATGATAAGTGAGTTAGTCCTACTCCATTACTGGAAGATATGATAGTCCTACCCCATTACTGATAAATTTGATAGTCCTACTCCATTACTGATATTTTAATTTGAACCATTCAAATAGTTGTAAATAAATTAAATATTCCAATTTATGTGTAAATGTGTGTGTGTGTGTGAGTGTGTGTGTGTGTGTGTGTGTGTGTGTGTGTGTCTGTACGCGTGTGTATGTGTACTCAGGGTTGTATGAGTATGTGTGAGTAGTACGTGTGTTCATGTGTTAATGTATGCGTGTACATTTATTTGTATGTATATGTGTTCATGTTTATTGTGTGTTAATGTATGTGTGTACATGAGTTTATGTACGTGTGTTCATGTGTGTACATGGGTGTATGTACGTGCGTTAATGTAGTGGGTGAATGTGCATGTGAGTTAATGCATGTGTTAATGTATGTGTTATTGTGAACTACATGTGCGTAAACTTGTTTGGGTGGATGGGTGGGTACTTGTTTTCTCTTCGAAGAATGTCACTGTAGAAGGAGCGTACACAGGCGTGGAAGTCAGTTTTATTACGTTGGTACTTGTGTTCGTTGAGTTTATTTCCTTATTTCTCTCTGTGTTGAGTGTATGTGTGTGTGCATATATGTGCGGCGCAGTTTTAGTTAGTGGTAAGTGTAGGGGTAAGTGTAGGGGTAGGAAAGAAAGACATTTCTGTGATCCCACAGCGAGTGCAAAGTTTTCCGCTATAAAGCATCTTGAAAATAAAGGTTTGTAGCTTTCGTGTGTTACGGATAGTTCGTTGTATTTGTAATAATTGTTATATTCGTTTGCTATCTGCATTGTATGTATAATAACTAATATTCGTTTGCTAGCTGTCTTGTATATATAATAACTCTTTTGATAGTTGTGTTGTATATATAATAACTCTTTTGATAGTTGTGTTGTATATATAATAACTCTTTTGATAGTAGTGTTGTATATATAATAACTCTTTTGATAGTTGTGTTGTATATATAATAACTCTTTTGATAGTTGTGTTGTATATATAATAACTCTTTTGAGAGTTGTGTTGTATAATATAATAGCTATAATATTCGTTTGGTGTACAACTACTCTATTGTATTTTTTACATGGGGTCGTGAGCTTATCTATGTTATGGTAAGTACACACTTCTCTACGCTGTTTTATCTTTCATACATTAAACTGTACGTATGTGTGTATGTTAATAATAAAAAATATATGTACATTAAACTGTACGTATATATATACAGTATTAGCTTAGCTGTTTGTAAGCAGGTTTGCGTTAAGAATTGTTTCCCATAATATGTGCTAGCATGACTTCGTGGGATTAATGGCATATTATTCGGACTATTTAACAGGAGGGCATATTCTGTTTTCTGTTTTATTTTGAGGAACCTACTCAGTGACTCATCACAGACACCTGAGCAAAGACACCCAAATCTTTCTTGAAGTCATGATACATATTTTGCACCTGTAAAAGTGCTCTCCCTTCACGAAGATCACGTGTCTCTAGACAAAAAGCAAGCACTCCATTCTTAAACAGTATGAATCTCACTTTCACTCATCGTTGACCTAAATTCTAAAGAACAGCCTCGCCGAAAACCCTCCAGTGCGCCTCAAGGATGTTGACTTCTGTCAACAGCTGTACCCGGTAACGTGGCTTGTGTATCTTGTGGGACAGACGCTTGTTTTAAATTTGCATGAAGGTCGCGCACCGAACGCTATGGTAATCAGGGACTGTGACACATAGCGAATAAATGGCTAGTTGTTAATTTTGCATTGAACTCTAAAACTGTTACGCTCTAAGACATCCAGACTGCAGGAGAAGATTCATCCAGTTCTCGAATTCTTCAAATTGCATTAAATGATCCTTCCAGTGCTCTAACACCTACATTTTGCATAATAGGATCATTCCAGTGCTCTGAAAGTGTTTATGTTTATTTTAAATTGTTTTGTTTGCTTCTTGGGAACGTGACTGTAGTGAAGATGGTGTTTTGCGATTTCTTAAACTTTGACCCAAATAAATATGTTAGCTATGTGCTAGAAGTAATGGTGATGGTAGTGTGTGTGTGTGTGTGCGTGAGTGTGTGTATGCGTGCGAGAGAGGACACAAAGAGAAAGAGACAGAAAGTATAGAGACATAAACAGAGAGACAAAAAGAGATAGAAACTGAAAGAGATAAATAGAAACAGAGAGACAAAGAGAGACACAGATAGAAACTGAAAGATATAAATAGAAACAGAGAGACAAAGAGAGATACAGATAGAAACTGAAAGAATATAAATAGAAACAGAGAGACAAAGAGAGATACAGATAGAAACTGAAAGATATAAATAGAAACAGAGAGACAAAGAGAGGTAAAGATAGAAACTGAAGGATATAAATAGAAACAGAGACATAGAAAATGCGGAACTAAATAAATGGGAGGTACGTAATACATTTCTAGAATGTTTCAATGAGTCTGGCACACATGGAAAATTTGCATATTGTGATTTAATTTACATTTTGTGTTTAAAGACAAATCAGCACCTGTCTCTTTTGACCCGAACATTGCCAGAGAAGTTAAGTGCTGACGTACAACACGTGGATTTACCCGGTCGTGACGTAATTGTACAAATACGGGAATGAATTACTAATGTAGAGGATCTCAAGTCGCCTCATTCCCAGAAAGGGGCACGACTCATAATGAATGACTTTCAGCCGAGAATGTGAGTTCTTTCCCCTTGTACGTCATTAAATTAGTGAGAAGATTTTTGTTTGTTTTGTTGCTGGTTGGTTGGGATTATTTTTAAATGGGAGGGGGGGGGGAATGTAAGCAGAGAGGGAACGATCTATAACTTTAAATAACTTATCTTATTTTTTTTTATCTCAGTATTTATTTCTTATTTTCAATTATAATCACTTAAAAGTATTGTTTTTGTAAATAGAATCAATAATTATGTGACAAGTATGTTTCTGCAGTTAACGTGCGCAAGTAGCCATCATATAGTGTGCTGTGTTGTAAAGTATGGTTTTTAAGTTCTTATGGTTTTCTTCTAAATTTCTTATTGTGGAACATAATGACCCTAAATATTTATAATATAATAGTTAATATCACTTAATACGCAACCAGCCACGTAAATATAATTAAACACAATGAGAGTCCAGTCCATCCTGCATGAAAGATCCCTCAACCCTCACCATTATTTCAAAAAGAGTTCTCAACAATGAAACGTCGCCGTAGGAAATGTAATAGGAACTATGACAAAATTGCCATTGAAATTCTAGTGGAAATGCAGGAGAAAACAAAACTCAGTAAGTATACGACGAGTGTAAGGATTAAATTATCTTTCTATTTCATCTTTTACAAAGCCGTTCTCACTTCCAGATCTCTGAAATGGATGTCTGTTAGAACATATCATTTCAATATTTCTCAAATCTTAAAATTCTATTAAGCACACTTCATTCAACACAGTAAATTCACATAAATTCCATGCAGTAAGTATTGTTCATTTCTATTCTAACATAAGATTTTTCAAATTCTTCTATCTTTCTATTCAGACACAAAGTGACCCCGGATAGTCAGGATCTGGCAGCGTGCAGCTCTACAAAGCCTGGATAGTCAGGCCCTGGCAACTTGCGCTCTACAAAGCCTGGATAGTTAGGCCTTGGCAACTTGCACTCTATATAGCCTGGATAGTTAAGCCCTGGCAGCTTTCGGACTCTGCAAAACCTGAAGTGAAACTATTCTGTGTACTATGCGTAGTTGTTTCTGTCGGACCACAGAATCCGATCACACTCTATGGACTAATGATGGACCTTAAATGGCCAATCGTCTGCATGTCTTTAACGCCTATTTCTAAAATGGCGTACTTTTTTCATGGATAAATTACAACAATATTATATATGGATAAATTACAACAATATTATATATGTTTACATGATGAATTCGGAAGAAATACAACAGCGCTAGAGTGTAAATTAATTACAAAAATTGTATATGGCAACTTGCTGTAAACATAAGAAGCTTGGTATTTTAGCGTGTAAATAAATGTTTATGTGTTAAAGAAAAATACCAGAGTAAAAGCTTACAGAGTATCACTACGCCCATGTAAATAAATGTTTATATGTTAAAGAAAAAATACCAGAGTAAAAGCTTACAGAGTATCACTACGCCCATGAACACACTGCACCTTTATAACGCATTTCACATTTATTTTATCAATAAAACCAGCTGTGGCTCTTTCGTTAATTCCATTCGGATAAAATCAGATCAAACATCACTTGGATTTTAAAAAAATATCATGCGAACATCGCATATATATTGTCACTAACAACGCGGCCAAATTTCATAATTAGATCTTTAGGCTCAATTGTTACTGTATCATGGAGACCCAGCATCCTACATCTTTATTAGATTCTGGTATGGCAGAGACACCTCTTGAATGCAGACAACATGCGAGTGTGTCCGGAGTAGGCGAAAATGAGTAAGGTGTCTCTGTTCACACTCCGCACACTTCAAAGTGATTTACTTTTGAGGTCGAAATATAGAATCCCTGAAAACTATATACTTTCGAGGTTGAAATATCGAGAGATCCTAAAATTTACTTTTGAGGTCGAAATATCGAAGAGTCCCTGAAAATTATTCAGAGGCCTGATATATCGAGTACCTGAAAATGATGTACTTTCGAGGTCGAAATATCGAGAGTCCCTGAAAATTATTTAGAGGCCGAAATATCGAGAGTCCTAGAAAATGATGTACTATCAAGGTCGAAATATATCGAGAGTACCTTAAAACTATTTACTTTTGAGGTCGAAATATCGAGAGCTGTACGCACCGTTAATTAAATTTCCACAATCATCACTGACTGACTGACTGACTGACTGACGTTCGAACAGAAGAGACGCGCTTGCGTGCCTTGTGATGATGTTATATAGTTATGTACTGGTGTTACACAGCCATACCTGGTGTTATATAGCCATCCACTAGGCTGGTCTGATGTGTAACATCCCAACTAGCAGTTTCCGGATTAGCGCGGTTACACTGAATTTTTACTTTGTCATAAAGCAATGTATATGTAGGCTCTAAAAGTTTTCTTAACATTTATTATTTAAGTATTTCTTAAAGGGACATTTATTATTTAAGTATTTCTTAAAGGGACATTATTTAAGTATTTCTTAAAGGGATATTTATTATTTAAGTATTTCTTTAAGGGATATTTATTATTTAAGTATTTCTTAACTTATTATTTAAATATTTCTTTAAGGGACATTTTCAAATGTACTTTGTTTGCAAACGTGACTTGTCTTCCCTCTATTAACGAATGTGAGTGACGTCATCGTTCCCTAGTGCGAAATGTGGTGGGCTTACTGTCTATGCCCTTGGATGCACTTGTTTGGGATGATAAAATAGGGTCTGTGCCGTATAGACCCCAAGGAAATTGACAATTGGAAAGCCCGTGTCGTTGGAGGCTTCCGGAACAAGGTTAACAGAGCATTCATCCGTAACCCTTCAGATATTCACGCTCATGGCATTATAAAGCCTTTCTAGCACTAAATATCTTTATACTCGCGCCTGCAGAACCAGCAAACAGGAAACCTATCTTAAATCTTAAGCAGTCTTCAAGTCAAACTGAGTAAAGACACTTCGAGAGGAGTGTACATCAATAGCAACTGTGGATGCCAAGACAGCGGTCAATACAGTGGCGCCATTACTTATGACACAAACTCGTCACTGACGGAAACTGCCGTAGCTTGCGAGAAATTGTTTTTGCTACCCAGTACATCACCGATCTGTCACACTCTCTGGAAATCTGTGGAGTTCTATCAAGTCCCTTAGGAAGGCGAGGTTGAATCAGTTCCCAAGGAAGGGGACAGATTGGCACTTTCACTTCGGGTCTTCATGAGCCCCTAGCGTCTGATTGTGAGTAGCACTTGGTGACGCCAGTATTCAAGAGGGTAGTATAGGTACCCGGATGTAGGGTGTGTAGGGTTGTTTGGGTGTTTGCGTGAGGTGCTGATTGGATAATAACAACTGCAATAAAATGCAGTTTTAACATGAATCAGAGTTTTCGTGGATTTCAGACAGCTGTCAACATTATGCATGGCAAAAAATAAAGGAAAAAATATTTCTAACATAACCTGAGAGAGAACAATAGAAAGTCAGAGAGAGGCAACATATATTCGTGTGTGTGTGTGTGTGTGTGTGTGTGTGTGTGTGTGTGTGTGTGTGTGTGTGTGTGTGTGTATGTGTGTTCGAATGAATAAGCGAGATGTGTGGATGATAGTCAAAGAGAATGATAAAAGAAGGAGGTAAATTTTTTAGTGCATTTTGAGTGAGATTTTGAGATTGAATGAGTGAATGAATGAGTGAGGGAGTGAGAGACAGAAAAAGGTTAGTGAGGTGGTGATGGTGAGGATGGTGTGTAGGTAAATATGAATGCGTTTTTGTAAGTGTTTAGATTGACCAAAATGGAGAGTGAGAGCAGAAAATAATGAATAAAAGAGATAAATTACTGTGTATTAGAGCATGAAAGTATGTGTGTATGTGTCTGAGTGCGTGTGTGTGTGTGTGTCTTTACGAAAGACTGAGGTAACATTGGTATTGTGGAACCAGGTAAAAGTTTGATGACTTTTCTTCACTAAAAATAACCTCTGTTTTAACTATTTTATACATTCCCTAACCCTCACCCGCCACATAAACATAAACACGCGCGCAATTCGCAGACACCCCCCCCCACACACACACACACACACATTTATATAATTACTGCCTCAGTGCCTGAACCTCGTGATACTGCCCTTGAATCTATTTATACTTTATTAACGTAAAGCGCTCAAGGCAGTAAAAGAGAGTTGTATACGTTTCTTTTAAATAAAACTGCCATTTAAAAAATCACGTTTGTGTTTTTTCTTCCTTAAAAATTGAACTGCTTGAGATGTCCACATTGAGTCATTGTCTTATTGAACAATTGTTTCGTAATTCGTGATTTCCCATTCTTTATTCATCAATATAAATGGTGAGTAGGTCAGTCAGTCATTTCTATCAACCACACTCATCGATATCCTTTTTTATTGGTCGATTTTAACTGCGTTGAGCAGTAAGGGGAACTCTAAAGGTGTTGATTAGTCAATGTGTACACGCCACAGGAAGAGTAACTCTCTTTAGCAAGCGTTTATATGCCACAGGAACAGTAACTCTCTTTAACGAGCGTTTACATGCCACAGGAACAGTAACTCTCTTTAGCAAGCGTTTACATGCCAGAGGAACAGTAACTTTCTTTAGCAAGCGTTTACATGCCACAGGAACAGTAACTCTCTTTAGCAAGCGTTTACATGCCAGAGGAACAGTAACTTTCTTTAGCAAACGTTTAAATACCACAGGAACAGGAACAGGAACAGGAACAGGAACTCTCTTTAGCAAGCGTTTACATGCCAGAGGAACAGTAACTTTCTTTATCAAACGTTTACATACCACATGAACAATAACTCTCTTTAGCAAGCGTTTACGTGCCACTGTAACAGTAACTCTCTTTAGCAAGCGTTTATGTGCCAACGGAATAGAATAACTCTCTTTAGCAAGTGATTACAATCAAGAAGAACGTAACTCTCTTTAGCAAGCATTTGCTCCGCCATGTGCGAGTGGTCGTTGCACTGTAGTTGTCAAACGCTGTCGATTTTCTTTCACCGTCTTTATATCTAGCGCAACTAAAGAACAGCAAAAGACTGGGATAGGTTAACACCCCACCCCCCAAAAAAAAAAAAATAAATAAATAAAATAAAATAATAATAATAAAAACTAATAAAAATAAAGACTAATCATAAACACGTGCTCGCGGATTACAGGGTTCTTCCGAACACCGAAAGGAAAGCATGAGGCTTTTTCTATTGCTCACGCACAGCACGCGGCTTGACGCAAATGGGCTGTGAACAAAGAGATCCTTGCTCTGTGCAGACACGGCTTGACGCAATAAGGTTTGACAATGCGACCTTACAGACGGCAGGACATGAAGCTCCTCTGTGCAAGACACACTGTTGGAAGCAACAGAGCTATGAACAAAGTGACCTTGCTCTATAGTCTATAGTCTATACAAACTGCAAAGACACGAAGCTTGATGCAATAAGACTGTGAACGAAGTGTCACTTGCTCTGAGCAGACTCTTGAATGGAATATATCTGTATAGTGAATCCCCACTCTTTTGTCTTATCTACACACTGATGTTCAAGTCTATAGTGAATCACGACTCTTTTGTCTTATCTATATACTCTGTTGAAGTCTATAGTCTAATATGTATTATGAATCCCCACTCTTTTGTCTTATCTATACTGTGAATCCCCACTCTTTTGGCTTATCTATAATGTGAATCCCCACTCTTTTGTCTTATCTATAATGTGAATCCCCACTCTTTTGTCTTATCTATACTGTGAATCCCCAGTCTTTTGTCTTATCTATAATGTGAATCCCCACTCTTTTGTCTTATCTATACTGTGAATCCCCACTCTTTTGTCTTATCTATACTGTGAATCCCCACTCTTTTGTCTTATCTATAATGTGAATCCCCACTCTTTTGTCTTATCTATGCACTGATGTTCAAGTATATAGTCTTATCTGTAACCTGAAATCTTTTCGATTTCAGTGGTCAGCGGATCTTTAAAATATTAACGTAAAGCGCTCAAGGCAGTAATATAGAAACAAGCTTAAGAAATGTACTTTGCTTTTATCATCAAAGACATATATAGACATAGTTTCCTCGAAACTACTTCGACATTTTGAGGCCTGAGAACTACTGCCATATGCAGCAGTACCGCTCAGCCCACACTCTGGGAGACAACTGAGTAGGCTTTCCTTTTGTGTGTGTGTGTGTGTGTGTGTGTGTGTGTGTGTGTGTGTGTGTGTGTGTGTGTGTGTGTGTATGTGACTAAAAGGAGCCAGATTTGGATAGCACTTCAACAGCTCTAGAAGTGTCAAGTTAGTGAGATCCGACAATAGAAGGTATTTATATCGCCTTATAAACTTATAACTTCGCACTTTTCTCTCTCGTTATCGCATTGACCAATAGAAAGCTAACATTCATTTGACTTCAGCACTTTCTTACCGACACATGACTATAGCATTTGCATAGGACTAAGGCGCATATGATTTCTTTGTCCTACAGTGAAAACTGGTCACAAATATTTTATGAACTCGAAGCAGACTGTATTGTTAATCTGTATGGTCACGTGATGAAGAGTTTTTATTCACCTAACACATTGGGCACACGTATGACTGGGGCGATCGCGACTCCCACCGGACATAATAATTTTGGATTGCTTGCTTACTTTTTTATTTATTTAATTTTGGGCAGAGAAAGATTTTTTGTTTCATTTTCTGTTAATCTAGTTTAATTTCTTATTATAATCATCTCTAACAGTTATTATTCTTAATTACTTATTATAATCATCTTTAACTGTTGTTATTCTTAATTACTTATTATAATCAGTCTCTAACAGTTGTTATATTTACACGCACTTAACAATATATTTCTTACTTCGGGCCAATCTTTAAGATGGTTTTCTAATATTATATTTTTGAAAGTTAGTTGTTTTTTCATATGAAGGGTTGCTTCCTCCTGAAGTGAAGTGCTTTTAGCACTAATAGACAGTCACATCATCACCTTGAGTGCAGAATGTTTAATTTTGCATTATGAGCTGTTATTTTTATTCTATGTATATTATTCTGTGATAAACTTACATCTGCATATCCGAGTGATATGTATATAAGCATACATTTTATGTGCATTAATTTTGGTTTGAATTAGTGTATGTGTTTATTACTGTGTGCTACTGGATAATTTACGTTTGTTTCATAGCGTGTATTGCATTATGTTTATTTGCATAAGATATTATTGTATATTTATTTATATCATACAATTTTGTATGTTTATTTGTAGCGTGTATGATTATTTATATTAGTATATGTTTCTTTGTATTATTGTATGATTAATTGTATTATTAAATGTTTATTTATATCGTACACTATTGTGTTTAAATTGTAACATGAATGTATATTTGTATTTTTGACAAGCTGCACCCATAAGGCAAATTACGCTCCATTTTAAAAAAAAAGTACCTTCTAGTTGTTTATTTTTCCATAATCAATAAGTAATATAGTGTAGCGCATAATATGTTGTTGACCTTCATAGTGTGTAGTCGACCATAGCATCTGCCCACGCCTCGCATGCACTAGAGGAAAGTTGGTCAAGAAGAGGACCGTTAATCATGCGTGGAGCATAGAGGATGGGGGAGTGATTTGTAGAGGTGGGTGGAGTTAACTGGATGCACTGTGGCTAATAATGGACATTAAAATGAGTTCCGCTGGTGATGCACGCAGAACTGGTCAAACCCAATAGGTATACATAAGGGGTGCACAAACCGCGGCCTGAGAGAGGGCTCTATGCGGCCCCCGGAGAACTTTTGGATGTTACCATTATTACGAATGTAAAGCACTATTTCATTATTTGTGTTGTTTTTTCTACTGAGTCATCCATGTGGCGGCCCTCCACGCACTATCAATTGGAAATTTGGCCCTCTGGCCTAAAACGTTTGTGCACCCCTGGTATACACCCATCTTATAAACCCCGC
The DNA here is from genome assembly GCA_028829895.1 of Sinotaia quadrata. Taxonomy (NCBI): domain Eukaryota; kingdom Metazoa; phylum Mollusca; class Gastropoda; order Architaenioglossa; family Viviparidae; genus Sinotaia; species Sinotaia quadrata. The sequence continues at coordinate 88,618,691 of CM054177.1, forward strand.
TCATTTCGCTTGGCGTGGTATCATTGAGAAGGGCTGACCTCTGAATACTATAATAAGGTTACAGAGATTGGTAAGTATATATATATAATTTATATATATGTTGACTTCACAATAATAATGGATTGGTAAGCATATATATATATATATATCAAATATTATATATATCCGTTGACTTCACAATAATAATGGATTGGTAAGCATATATGTCTGTTGACTTCACAATACTAATGGATTGGTAAGCATATATATATCTGTCGACTTTACAATAATAATGGATTGGTAAGTATATATAAAATGTTGACTTTACAATGCTAATGGATTGGTAAGCATATATATATCTGTCTACTTTATAACACTAATGGATTGGTAAGTATATATATCTGTTGACTTCACAATAATAATGGAAATGTATTATATATATCTGTTGACGGTTCTATGACATCTGGGCGGGCGACATTTTACAAATGACACTTAGTAGGCGACAAGTGTCGAACATCAACTAGCTACTGACACATACCTAGCAATAACTGTCGAACTGCAAGTGACTTGTGCATAATACGATATACGACTTTTTGCTAAACAACAGAAAATCCTAAGTAATTATCTATTTTATTCTACAGATGTAAGGTTATATGTAAGCCAGTTGTTACCTGGTTGTGTCTAGCCAGTGGTCGCAAACCTCTAATCGCCTGCCCACCTGTCGGGCCACCCATAGAAGTATTCCTTTGTAATCCGCTTACAGAGGTATTATTTGACATGACAGTTTTAACACTTACCATGTAATAATTGGTCTAACTTAGAAGACAACTACTATTATTATGTCTTTAATGTTGTGGAAGAGAAAACGTTTTCAGCACCTGCATATCCACCAAGTGAGAGAGACGAGTGGTGTCTTCTGGAGAATTATTAATAACATAAATTAAGATTCTCATCACTTGTAATTAAGTATGGATTATTAATTAATCAATAATAATAATCATAACTATTAAATAGGTAGCGTTAGGGTCACAATATGCTATAACGACGATAATAAATATGTGCTATAGCTATGATAATACATGTATACATATATTTTCTATTGATGATAAATATATATTCTCTATGACAATAAATATATGCAATAACTATATATTCTCTATTGATGATAAAAATATATTTTCTATGGTAATAAATATATGCTATAACTATGATAATATACGTATATTATCTAACTATAATGATAAATATATTATGATGATAAGTAAACGCTATAACTTTGTGATATGTATATGCTATAACTACAAGTATGTCAAGAAAGTCTTTTGTCTAATTATGATGATAAATATATGCCATACCTACAGGTAAGTCTATTTCTAACTATGATGATAAATATATACTATAACTACAGGTACGTGTATTCTCTATCATGATAAATATATTCTCTAACTATTTTGATAAGTATATTTTCTAACTTTTATAATAAATATATTCTATAACTACAGGTAGTAAATCTATTTTGTGGTTCCGGGTGAAAGTTCTATTCAACATCTAAGAACGGTTAATTTGTCTTATAAACATATATGATTGGTTTATTTGATAATTGTATTTCAATTTTTTCTTTTTTTCCAAATTCCTTTCTATTTCATTTCGAGTGCTTCAAGGTTCCTCTGCTTGTAGATAGTGTTTAAAAGGAGAAGGCGCTCTTCCAAACAACTGTGGGTCATACCTGTCTTTTAGCGGGCCTTAAGTCTTACCAGTCATTTATACCTAGGTTCGTTGCAACAACTCTAGCACCAAGCCAGCCAAGCATAGACAAACACGTGATTCATTAACAATGGCAGAGCAGTAATTAGAAGACGTGACCAATCTTGACGGGATTTGAGTCCTCTGGGCATCGGCACAGGTGGATCGGATTATCAGGAGCACACGATGTCGCAGTGGATACCATTAAAACCCATACTGAATGAATGGGGTCAGATAGTAGTAGCGTCTAGTTAGAAGAACACTATCTTTTCGCTCAAGAGACTAGGGTTCAGTCCCCACTCCATGAGAAAAACATGCGAGTGGTACTGCCTACTTATTATGATGAACTTAATGTCTATTCCCCACTCCATGAGAAAGACATACGAGCGGTTCTTTCTGCTTACTATTGTGAGCTTAATGTTTAGTCAGACAGATTGGACTGTAAATTGAATTTCGTGTGACACAATCTTCTCCCCGGCTTGACGTTTGCACACATCTGTAAATTCATCAAAATTCAGAAGTGAGAGTGAAAAGTCTAAAATCATCAAAATTCAGAAGTGAGAGTGAAAAGTCTAAAATCATCAAGAAAGAAATTAAGGCGAGTGTGCTACACCATAATTAGCAAACTTAATTTCCACAGTGCAAAACGTTTAATTAGTGAGTAATGCATTGTTTATTTACTGGGGTGCAGCATGTTTAATTAGTGAGTAACACTATGCACATTTACTGAGGTGGAGCAAATTTAATTAGTGAGGTACACCATGTTTAATTAGTGGGATGCATCATGTTTACTTATTCAGGTGCAGAATGCTTAATTATTGAGGTGCAATTATAGGCGTCAACATGTTTATTTCTTGAAGTGTTTCATATTTAATTAGCGTGGGTTATGTTTCATGTTTAATTAGCGTGGGTCACTACGTTTCATTAATGACATCAATCTAAGTACTGAGGTGCACTATATTTAATTAGTTAAGTGATCATATTCAACTGGTGAAGTGATCATGTTTAATTGGTGAAGTGATCATGTTTAAATGGTGAAATATTCACGTTTAATTAGTGAAACAATCATGTTTGATTACTGAAGTAATCATGTTTACTCACTTAAGTGATCGTGTTTAATTACTAATGTCAATGTATTTAATTACTTTGTGCACTAAGCGGGGCCGATGTTATCGGGCGAGAACTGGTGTATTTAAAGCGCCATGGCCGTAGGCTTTAAACTGAACACACAGGCTACTCTTATTTAGCCAGTTACTGCTAAAACAGACTTAAACGCCCTGCCATTTCTTTTACGTCACCATGTTCAAACAAATAATCTCCCCTTAGTTTTGATGGAACATTCAGTGGACGGTGGTACTACAAATTAGGGCGACTGGGGTTGGACGGGGGCCAGGCTATTGAAACGGGCACACGTGTTCACACCTTAGGGTTAAGATTAACTCAGGCGGATTCAATGGACTGGACAGAAAGCTGCCTATTAAGTACTAAACTTTGCACTTAAAAGACGAGGATGAGGGTCAAGCTGTTTCTGTTGTTTCTTTTCATCCCCTCCCTCTCTCTTTTATCCCCTTTTCGTGTGTGTGTGTGCGTGTGTGTGTGTGTGTGTGTGTGTGTGTGTGTGTGTGTATGAGTGTGTGTATGTGTGTGTGTGTTTGTATGTGTGTCTGTATATATGTCTGTATGTACGTGTGTATTAAAAACAGTCATCTGAAAACAGTTCCGCGTTAATGTAGTTAGCATGTGCATTTTATTTAAGTGATCTTAACGGTTTCGATAAAAGTGTTGGTTTAAACTTTAAAGGCAGCATCGACTGTCACGTGACGAAAGAGGTATCTCTTTTCACGCTAGTCCCCTTTGCACTATTGCAGGTTCACCACCTCCATCTTTTCAAAACTTTTATATTCTTTGTACAAACTGTTAGTAATACACGAGACCAACATCCTTTGTTTCCATAGGATAGATGGGCACTGTTAGCCAGATTCCCTGCATTTCAATGAAAACAGCATGGCAAATAAGTTTAGTCATTTGAAACCCGTCAGCCGTGATCCTATCCAGTCCTAAGTGAGTTCAGGGCCTTTGCAAGACTCCAGTGTTCGAACTTCATATTGGGTTTATAAAATGTATAGGAACATTTTCTTTGGACTATTGCTTTAAAATGTTTACTTCTTGGAACTGTTTCCTTGTTGTTGTTTTTTTAAAATTTCTTTTGTATCGTTTAGAATTATTTTATTTCGTTTTTGTTTAGTGTTATTTTGAAATATTTTGTTATTTTTAAAATTATATTTTGATTCGTTTAGTTTTATTTAGTCTATTTCCTTTTATTATTTTTGGTTTTGTTGAGAAGTTTGTTGCATTTCGTTGTATTTTGCATTAGTTTAGTATTTTTGTTTTACTTTAACTTTTGTCAAATTTGCTGTGTGACTTGTTGATATTTATTGTTATAACTCTTGCTTTTGCTATTGTTTGTTTACATTGTATTATTTTGTATAGTTATGACGTTCTACTTTCCTGTGTGTTGTTTTGTTTTCTCAATTTTTATACAAAGCAAGAATATAATTAACTGATAACTGTTATTTTCTACCTCCATCGAAGCCCGAAATCAACAAACTTTTAAAGTACTCTCCCATTACCTTCTTAATCAATCAAAATCCTGCTACGTCTTCAAAATGACGTTCTAACGCCACACACAATAGCCGTATCCTCCATGACACGTTCTTTGGAGAGCAGCTTAAGGGAGACATTTACTTGAGTGACGGATATGTCACGTGCCCTGACTTGAAACACCTGTAACCGCCAATGAGGAGCAGCTATCGGACTTCGCTGTCGTAACATGAAAGCAACAGGTGTTGATGTTGGGTAGGGAAAGGGGTGATCCTGATGGGATTGAGTTTTGACAGAGAAGGGGGGGGGACTTGTGGTGAGGTGGCAAATAAAAATACGAAAAACAAAATCTTAAAGAAAGAAAGAAATAATAAATTGCTGATGTACGCTGAGTGACAAAATCCTTCCTTTAAATGTTGAAGAGTAGTAGTAATCGTTACATAATCCCGCTAAGGTGTAGCCCTTTTCTCTCTCTCTCACACACACACACACACACACACACACACACACACACACACACACACACACACACACACACACCACCACCACCACCACCACCACCACCAAGTAAAAAATAAAATAAGAAAGAGAAATGAATGAACACAAACCTCGACATAATAAACTCCTAAATACCTATACATTTAAATAGAAAATGCAAAATATTCCTATATTTTAATTTTTTTTTAAAACTAACACAAGGACGTATAGTTTGAACTGTAAAACTACATCTTTGGTCAGATAATAATACACTTTTTACTAGCGTGTGTCTGCATGATTCGGCAAGTTTATACATTGAATGAACATCTACATTTAAATCTCAAAAAAATAATGTCGATTATTTTACTCTCCGGGTGGTAATCAAAAAGAAATGAGTACAAGATATATTTGCGAGTAAGTTATAAATTCAAAAATAATTTTTAAAATCATAATAATTGCAGTATGGTGTAAAAAGAAGTGGACATTTAGGTCTTATGGACTGTATGTACTGTGTGCAATATATAATCAGACTCGTTGCTACATGTTGGCAATGAATTTGGGTCTTATGGACTGTACTAAATGTATAGATAATTTGACGTCGTTGCTACATGTTGGTCAAGAATTATGACGCCGTGTCTAAATTTACTTACCGTTGTGCAAGACTGAAACAAAAATCGCTCATATATAATTAGCGCCAACCTTTCTTACATTTAACAAGACAGAATTTTAAGTTGTACAAGTATAATTAATGCCAACCTTTCTAACATTTAACTTGACAGAAATTTAAGTTATACATGTGTAATTAGCGCCAGCCTTTCTTACATTTAGCAAGACAGAAAATTAAGTTGTACAAGTATAATTAAAGCCAATTTCTCTTCCATTTAACAAGAACAGAAACTTAAGTTGTAAATGTATAATTAAAACAACTTTTCTTCCATTTAACAAAACAGAAACATAAGATGTACATGTATAATCAAAACCAACTTTTCTTCCATTTAACAAAATAAAACATAATATATGCATGTATAATTATTGCTTGTCAGACTTCCATAGTGTGGCCCGACAGGTGGGCGGGCGACAAGAGGTTAGTGACAACTGGCTAGACACAACCGGCTAGCGACAACGGGCTTACTCATAACTTACATCTGTAGAATAAATTAGATAATTACTTAGGTTTTTCTGTTGTTTAGCAAAATGTCGTATATCGTATTATGCACAAGTCACTTGCCGTTCGCCAGTTATTGCTAGGCATGTGTCAGTAGCTAGTTGAGTTCGCCACTTGTCGCTCGTGTCGTTTGTAAAATGTCGCCTGCCCAGATGTCGTAGAACCCTTCCATAGTCATCGTTCTGTGAGCGAAATCAATGCCATTTGGAAGCGGACGTTAAACGCAGATCCAGCCAGCCAATTAGTTGTTGGATCTTGATCTGTCATCTTGCTCTGCAGCAGCTAAGAACGTTTCTGCCAGAAACATTTCTTGCTGGCTTATTACAATAGAAATATTTCGAGAAACAAACAAAATGGAAATTTGGCCAAGACAATCTAGTGAGCCTGTTATTATAATGTCTTTGGAACTCGAAAAGCAAAATCTGTCCTACAACACGAGGTAATAAGAGTTCATAAACCATTCTGAGTACCCAGACATCTAAAACCATCTTTATTCTTAGTACCCAGACATCTAAAACCATCTTTATTCTTAGTACCCAGACATCTAAAATCATCTTTATTCTTAGTACACAGACATCTAAAACCATCTTATATTATTCTGACCACCTAGACATCTAAAACCATCTTTATTGTGAGTGCCCAGACAACTAAAACTATTTTTATTTTGAGTACCCATACACCTGAAACAATCTTTATTCTGAGTATCCAGACATCTGAAACCATTTTAATTCTAGGTACCCAGAGTTCTAAAACTAAAAACTATTGCCTTTCTCAGAGGCACAAAGTCTACAAACTGGCTTATTTCAAAGAAATTACATCTCTTCCTAAAATAAAGGTGACATGTGGATTTCTTTTAATCTGGAATGTCTTACCGTTATAGCAATTAGAGGAATGTGGAAATAAAGTCACGAGAAATAAATGTTTTTTCTACTGCGTATGACCTTTTGAGAAAAAAATTTTATTTACCAAACAGATGTCATCGAAAATCTTGCCGTTTAGATTAGAAAAGATATTTACCAAACAGAATGTGTTGGAGGTCTTATCTTTTGAAAAAGAAACTTTATTTACCAAACAGAATTTGTTGGAGGTCTTATCTTTTGAAAAAGAAACTTTATTTACCATATTTGTCCAGTGATTTACTTTGAGAAAGAGAAAATTAATTCACCAAACAATTTGTTGGAAGTCTTACCGTTTTGAAAGAGAAAACTTATCGACCAAATTATTTTTTGTAAGTCTTACCATTTTGAAAGAGAAAACTTATTGACAAAACAGATTGTTTTTTTCATGGACTTTACCTTTTGAAAGTGAAAATTTATTTATCAAACAGAATTTGCTGGAAGTCTTGGAATGCAAGAAGAGAAGGAAGGCAGAAAGGCCCGGCTCAACTTTAGCGAGTGGAAAGATCCATTTTCAAATTTTGTAATAAGGGGCAGGAAACTCGATCTTTTTTAGTTAAGCGCAGGTGTGTTCGACGGGTAGAATCCACCTTGGGTGGCTCTATAGCCCGCTGAGCGCTTCTTCTGTGTTTCTACGGTTCTCTTGTCGCTAATCAAGTAGGCTGGCTCTCTTCAGCACCTCGGCAGTTGTCACCCCTTTTGTTGTGATTATCACCTCTTTGCGGGTTTCCTTGCCACACTGCGGCTGTCAGTCATGGGTTTCGTTGTCTGGAATTCTAAAACGGGTGCGAGACAAAATTTAATCCGCGGACATTTAAAACTTTCTGGAATGTCAGTTACATGAGGACTATAAAACTTAAAATAAATTCAAATTTGAGAACTAGTTTTGTGGGAAATTTTCACTCGACATTTATTAACTTCTAGACTACTGGGTAAATCAAAGAAAAGACAATCTATGATAAAACTATCATTCACCTACAGGAAGAGAAGTGGTTATTATTTTTTTGTGAAATTTCGAAATGAACTAAGTGTATTACGAAAAGAATTTATTGATTTCAAACAATGTTATTTATAGTACAAAAGAGATTTGTAGGGAAATGGCGTAATTGTACTGAAACAGCTATAGTACAAATGCAGTTGCCATATAAGAAATAAAGTTTATGATATGCATATGTATGTATGTTTTATTTATTGTGCTGGATATTTTAAACGATATTATATGTATTATGAAATAAGTTCATTTGCATTTTGCGGGACTTATATTATTCTATTAAAATAAGAAATTCTAATATTGTTATTATCTGTGCCAGTTTATATATTATTGTAATATAATAAACAAAACTTTGTATTCTGAGTTATAATAATGTTAATTTCTACATAGCTTTACTTTCAGTAGACTAATCTTGGTGAGTGACACTGCTCCAAGAGATTTAGTCTTGTGTAACAATGCCACTACACAAAGGTTTACCGATTAACATTGCACCTAATCTAGTGTTGTCAAGTGACATTAATCCTCGATATCTAATGTTGTCAAGTGACATTGACCCTAGATATCTAGTGCTGTCAAGTGACATTGACCCTCGATATCTAGTGCTGTCAATCGACATTGACCCTAGATGTCAAATCTGTCAAGTGATATTGACCCTAGATATCAAGTCTGCAAGCGACATTGACCCTAGATATCTAGTGCTGTCAAGTGACATTGACCCTTGATATCAAGTGCTGTCAAGCGAAATCGACCCTAGATATCTAGTTCTGTCAATAACATTGACCCTAGATATCTAGAGTTGTCAACTTACACTGACCATCTATTGTTGTCAAGTGACACTCCTAGATATCTAGAGTTGTCAAGTGACACTACTCCTAGATATCTAGTGTTGTCAAGTGACATTGATCCTAGATATTTAGTGTTGATAGTGATATTGACCCTAGATGATTCTGTTTAGTCGAGTGATACTGACCACATATATTTAGTGTTATCAATTGAAATTTGTCCTAGATATTTAGCGTTGTCGAATGAAATTGACCGTTGATATTTAGTGTTGCCGAATGAAATTGATCCTTGATATTTAGTTGTTATCGAGTGAAATTGATCCTTGATATTTACTTGTTGTCGAGTGAAATTGATCCTTGATATTTAGTTGTTGTCAAGTGGAATTGGCTCTAGAGTCTCGATCTTTAATTTTATCGAATAATACTGGCTCTAAGTATCCACGGGCTGTGACATGGGCTCCTGATACATATGTATAGTTTTGGAGAGCGACACTACCCCTATATATCCAGATTTATCGAGTAACACTAACCATAGATATCCAGTTTTATCGAGTAGCACTACACATAGATGTCCAGTTTTATCGAGTAGCACTAACCTTGCATATCCCGAGTTATCGAATAGCACTAGCCGTTGATAACTATTTAATCGAATTGCACTAACTATATATATTTCCAGTCTTATCGAGTTGCACTAACCATAGATATCCAGTCTTGTCGAGTAGCTCTAACCATAGATATTAAGTCTTATAGAGTAGCACTAACCATAGATATCCAGTTTCATCGAGTATTGCTGATCATAGATGTACAGTGATACTGTCTCTTTAGACTAGATGATCAGTTTTATCAAATGGAATTGGCCCTAGATGTCAGTCTGCCATGACATTGTCACTAGTTCTAAATATACAGTTCTATCGAGCGACACTATCCCTAATTCAGTTTTGACTTTTGTCGTCTGTGACTGTCCCTAGTTCATAATTCAGTTTGGGCGTCTGATTGTGCCCTTCGTCCATAATTCAGTTTGGGCGTCTGATTGTGTCCTTTGTCCATAATTCACTTTCCGCTTCTGATGCTGTCCTTTGTCCATAATTCAGTTTGGGCGTCTGATTGTGTCCTTTGTCCATAATTCAGTTTTGGTGTTTGACGCTATTCCTAGGTATTTAATTTGACTCGTGACTGTCTCCAGTGTGACATTCTCTACTTCACTATCCAAAGTTGATGCTGTGTGTCTGATGCTGTTCCTAGGTATTTAATTTTGACATGTGACACTGTCTCCAGTGTGACATTCTCTACTTCACTATTCAAAGTTGCCGTGTGACACATTTCTGTGGCCAGAAGTGTTTCTTCTTCCGAACGCGAGCTGAATCAGCGAAATGCCAGTTTGTCAACAACATCAGCGCTTTAGCTTGCTTGTTCTGTGACAAATATTTAAATTATTCTCTAAGCACTGGACACTTTCTAGCTATTTTTCTGGGCCGTTGGTACTGGTGATCTGTGACAAATATTTAAATTATTCTCTAGGCACTGGACACTTTCTAGCTATTTTTCTGGGCCATTGGTACTGGTGATCTGTGACAAATATTTAAATTATTCTCTAAGCACTGGACACTTTCTAGCTATTTTTCTGGGCCATTGGTACTGGTGATCGGTGACAAATATTTAAATTATTCTCTAAGCACTGGACACTTTCTAGCTATTTTTCTGGGCCGTTGGTACTGGTGATCTGTGACAAATATTTAAATTTTTCTCTAAGCACTGGACACTTTCTAGCTATTTTTCTGGGCCGTTGGTACTGGCGATCGGTGCACGGTCGATGCCTATGCAGTCAACGCCGAGTGGAGCGCGCCTTAAGGCACGGTTTTATCCTGCGGTCACGCGCTTTCTGGAATCAAAGGGAAGAGAAAGAAAAATAAAACCGATACGAGTTACTTCCCGCAAAATAGTCAGCCATTTGAGGCGGAAAATTCACTCAGTGTCTTGGAAAGTCGCCTTGCGCTCTCACTCAAAGCCAACTCTACCGTTTTCTAGACCAGATGAGGTGGACATCACTTTCTTCAGCTTCTTGCAGCCAGCGAGACCTTGACCACCCAGGTAGCGCTTCCATTATGTTGCCGGGTGGCGTTTTAAGAATGTTGGGTGCTTGTATGTGGAAAGATATTCACCAGTATTTCATTTTATACTAATGCGCGAATATGTCAGTGAATTTATAAATTAAAAATTATATCAACAGAGGCGTTTGCGTATTTTTCTTCTTCTTTTTATAAGCAGTCCATCCCGGAATCCTCGGTCAAATCAAGCAAAGGAAAATAGATCTATGTTAGAACGATAGATAGATAGATAGATAGATAGATAGATAGATAGATAGATAGATAGATAGATGGATGAACGGACGGACGGACGGATGGATGGATGGATAGATAGATAGATAGATAGATAGATAGATAGATAGATAGATAGATAGATAGATAGATAGATAGATAGATAGATAGATAGATAGATAGATAGATAGATAGATATGCAAAAGGAATGAATGAATTTTTTTTTAAAAATTGAAAGACTGAAAAAAAGATTGAATGAAAGAAAAAAGAAAGAAAAATGAAAAAAAGAAAGAAAGAAAGAAAGAAAGAAAGAAAGAAAGATCAAACAAAGAAACATTGGTTAGCCAGATAATGAGAATGAATGAGTGAAAGAAACAAGCAAGGAAATCCATTACAGGTATTACCTCTTACTATTTCTTCATCTTTCAGAAGTCAGGTAGCAGGCACTTTGCGTACATAAAGACGTTTATTTTTTAAAACCTTTCACAGTTACATTTAATTGGTTTAAATACAATGGATACACATTAAACAAATACATTAGACAATTAAATTCATTTTTTAAATGTTCATATACAAAAAGAAACAATAAGTTATGTCGTTCATTTTTTTTACTATAATTATCGATTAAATATTTTATTTAGAACTTGTAACTGCATAATATAGTGACGTCATTATGTACACGTAGACCCATAGGAACATGCGATCGTGAATGACGTATAAGATCAGTAAAGGAGATCGGTTGTAACTAATATGTGACAGTGAAATTAGAGACTTTGGCTGACAGGTGGCAGTAATACAGGAGATGGTGGCTATGAAAGTCATGTGACAGTAAAATTGTGACTATGATTGGCAGGTGACAACAATACAGGAGACTGAAGCTGTAAAGGAGAGAGTATATAGGAGACTGACACTTGACAGTAACGCTAGTCTTGGTCTTGTTCTCGTAAAGTTTAGCATTGGATAATAAAAACTACTCATCCAGTTGGAACTGATTTCATTACATCAGCAATTTTTAGCATATTCTCAACTCGAGTGCTCACTCCAACTTTGACACTTACAAAAATACCATCATAAGGGCTGCCCAAGGTCGGGTCATTCGACAATTTAACAATTTGTATAACAATTAAGTTTAGACATATGGATGGGCAATCTTACTTCACCACAGATAGTTATACTGAATCAGTGATTGGTGATTAGTAAATGATAGTTATACTGAAGTCAGTTATTGATTAGCATCTGATAGTTATATCGAAGTCAGTGATTAGCGTATGATTATAAAAGAAAATAGTGTTTGATAGGCGTGTGAGAGTTGTGAATAAAAGCAGTATTTGTATTGGCATGTGAAAGTTATTAAAGGGAACAGTGTTTGTATTGGCCTGTGAAAGTTAATATATAGAACAGTGTTTGGTGTTTTGACTTTTGATGATTATAGTAAATTAGTGTTTGCTGATTAGCATATGATATTTATAACAGAGAATAGTATTCGGTGACTGGCTTATAATAATTATAGCGAAGTCAGTAAATGGTGATTGGCTTATAATAATTATACCAAAGTCAGTAATTGGTGATTTACTAATAATAGTTTTAAGAAGTCGCTGTTTGGCGATTGACAAATGACAGATATGAAGAAGTATATGTCTGTGACTGGCGTGTAATAACTATGAACAAGATTTGTGACTGTCCACAATTGCAATATAATGTTTGAAAAAAATATTTTGTGGCTGACGAATTAAAACAATGTCTATGCAAATACGAAAGAATGATTTATTATTTTCTTTTATTTTTATTGATGGCCAGAGAAGGGTGGCACGCAGAAGTGGTTTTAAAGGAAATCGTACAGGATTGCCTTGTGCGACAGTTTTAAAGGAAATCGTACAGGATTGCCTTGTGCGACAGTGGTTGGGCTGTAAATGGTAATAGAATGTGTGAAGGTGGGTGGGCAGGGGTAATGGCTGGACGGAATTCGCAATGAATCGGGGAGTTCTGTCTAACACTTTTCTGATGGGAGATAAGCGCGAGTAGCTTGTATCAAGAGTAGTGTGCAAGAGGCAAGTGTGAATAATTTTCTGACGACCACCCTGCTTTCTCTATGACAAATATTGACAAATAAATTCACATTCAAATTCACCAGGGGGTTGGGGAGAAGAGGAAGAAAACACGTAGCACTGACTAAATTACTGAAGTCAACAATCATCGAGTCGAAAACAAAACTAATGAAATCTCCGCGGAATGACACTAAAAAAATACTGCAATGATCTCCTGTATCCTTGTGATGTTTGATTTAGCCAGTCCCTATCAAATAATGTTATATGTAGTATAAATGATATAGGATACATAATCGGAAACAATACTTTCGAAATTTCTGACTTTGTTTCCGCCTTTCTTTTCGTTCGTAAGTCGCTCGTTGATCATGCTACCAGCTTGAAAGGGGAGGTAATAATCTTTCTCAGAAAGGGCACTGTTTGTGATATTGCTACCAACTTGATAGGGGAGGTAATAATCTTTCTCAGAAAGGGCACTGTTTGTGATATTGCTACCAACTTGATAGGGGAGGTAATAATCTTTCTCAGAAAGGATACAGTTTGTGATATAGCTACCAGTAGTTAAATTGACAGAAAACAATAACTTTCGATCGATTAATGACTATTGGAAGTAGAATGGCAGTGTGTGAATCAAAAAGTCTTATCACGATACTCAACGGACCTCAAGGTGTGACGCAAGCAAGGACGCGACTCTGCGAATGAAAGGAACACCTGTCAATTCTTTTCTATAGAAACACTAGGGAAAGGGTGAAGTGTAGGTTACATGACAAACTTTGACTTGGCATACGTCCAGAAAACACAGAGTAGTGAATACACACACCTAAAAAGCTATACCATCCATCTTGTCAGTTAACAGAGTAGTGAACACACACACACACCTAAAAAGCTATACCACCCATCTTGTCAGTTATTAAGCCCCCGCACTACTTTAACCTTTTAACCCAGTTATAATATAACACAGGTCGAGGGTGTTGATAAAGAAGGAAATAGTATTTATTAAGAAACAATTAACTATACACTACACAACAATTCAACATAGATCAAATACACACAATGACATATAGAGTGAACACACAAACACACAAAATGCAGAAACAAACATATACTTGTAGACAGTTAATTACAGTGTCAGACCTGAAAGGGCTCTCTTATTAACCATTATTACAGTATTCTTGGAATCCACAACAGTATCTGTTTTTTAAAAGTTAGTTCAATTGATTACAATCAGACGACACAAACAAAATACATCACAAGATGAGAGAGAAGTAATGTCATGAAGAGGTTCAGCATGACCTGTATTGAGTTCTGTCCCCCTTTCTTACTGGGGTAGATGATGTCACAAGTTCACATGCTGGACTTCGGGTTCACAACAACGAGTTGGCTGGCTTCATGAATTTGCAAGGGAACATACTGTATCAAGTTATGGTGAAAATAGATGTCACGGTAGATGTCCAATGAATCCCAAAGGAAGCTGAGGTACCAAAGTACCAAACGTAGATGAAATGTAGCCAAAGGAAGCTGAGGTACCAAAGTACCAAACGTAGATGAAATGTAGCCAAAGGAAGCTGAGGTACCAAAGTACCAAACGTAGATGAAATGTAGCCAAAGGAAGCTGAGGTACCAAAGTACCAAACGTAGATGAAATGTAGCCAAAGTAAGCTGAGGTACCAAAGTACCAAACGTAGATGAAATGTAGCCAAAGGAAGCTGAGGTACCAAAGTACCAAAAGGAGTTTGCCAATGGCTGTAGAAACACAATAATAATTCTTTTGTAGAATTTCAAATGGACAGGCTTTGACTATTTCTTTCCTTAATTATCCTTCAAAATATATTTTACAATTACTGAACACAATCATTTAGTTCACCACAAGTGAACAATGAATTTGGCTACTTGCCCTTTCACAAATTACATGCTGTTCGAGATACAGTATCATGGTATTAACAAATTGAACTTAAATTTACATTTTCCAGATACAGTTATGCATTATCATCAAGGCAAAATTACATCTATAATTTTCCAGATATGCAGTATCACCTAGGCAAAATTACATTTATAATTTTCCAGATACTTTTATGCTGTATCAACAAGGCAAAATTACATTTATAATTTTCCAGATGCTTTTATGCAACAATGAAAATAGAAAAGTCCCTAGGTCATAACCAACATTTTACAGATCAAGGTTATGGTTCTGAATAATAACGTTATTCTACCAAGATCCAGGATCGTTGTATAAGATTTGCTACAAATTCCTGAGATGACTAGTGTGTTAATTACAAATAAATCAACCTGCAAAAATAGCATTGTGTTTCTACTGAACAAAATAACAACAATAGTTTAGAATTAAACAGCACAGAAGATACACAGGAAAATTAAAATACATTGTCACTCATCTGAAAGAAACAGAAAATTTACATTTTCTTGCAAAGAAACATGAAAATTACAGTTTTAAACTTATAATTGTAGTTTTTCTCACTGTGAGGCCTTTTCATGTAACTCCAAGATGGAGACAGATAAAAGGGAGTGCAAGACACGTCTCACTGTGAGGCCTTTTCATGTAACTCCAAGATGGAGACAGATAAAAGGGAGTGCAAGACACGTGTCACTGAGCATGGATTTCCCTGGTCACTGATTATGAACAAGATAATTTCCTACAACATGGGTTTCCCCACTATATTCTCTGAGCACCCACTGGTCAACTCCAGCTGGCCAGTAGACGGCCATTGGTTAACTATATGGTCAATATGTGACCAGCTAGCATTTCGCATTTTTAAGCCGTTTATTTACAACAAGATTTGTGGTGATTCGTGTGTTCTCAGGAATTTACACTTTTGAATTCTATTTGGAGTGACGACCGGGCTCATTCAGTTTTGATGGAATCTGGGCAGTGTCTAATAATCCGTTTTAAAAAGATTCAGTTATTTTCCACATTGCGTGTGTACTCAGTATGCAGTGCGCGACATCAACTTAAAATACAACTTATGGATGTCAGCAATACTAACAAGTGCTCCACAATTATCACAAGAAAAAATATTTCGTAAATAGAAATACAGATATCATTATGGAGAGTAAATATGAAAAACAAGTGACAAATAAAGGAAGGAGTGGAAATATTTGTCACAACATGTACATGCGTGTGTGTTTATGTTCATACATATTTTGTGTGTTTTCATATATTGTGTTTTAAGTGTAATTCACATTTACATATTCATATATATATTTTGTGTTTCATTTTATATTAATGTATATACTTATAAATATATGAATTCATTATTTGTATTTGCATTCATTTTTTAAATATTGAATATAACGCCCATAATATTTGTGTTCACGTTATAATTTTATTGTTATAAAGAATATTATACAAATAGTTTGTGCATGTATTCACCCTTGCATACAAATTGTGTCCCTTTGTCGTTGTTATATATAATGCACAAATTGTGTCTCTGCTTCTCCTATCGAATGCAAATGGAAAATTGATTTATGTCTGTGTTCGATTCTTCTTGATGTTAAGTGCAGACATATCGACCATGCTTGTGATCTCTATTGTGGAGTTTTGATAATACACATTCCGTTTGCTTTTAGTACCTGCAATGAGAAAGAAATTGATTGTTTTACCTGTTGGGCGTTACCTGCAATGAGAAAGAAACTGATTGTTTTACCTGTTGGGCGTTAACCGCAATGAGAAAGAAACTGATTGTTTTACCTGTTGGGCGTTACCTGCAATGAGAAAGAAACTGATTGTTTTACCTGTTGGGCGTTAACCGCAATGAGAAAGAAACTGATTGTTTTACCTGTTGGGCGTTACCTGCAATGAGAAAGAAATTGTTTTACCTGTTGGGCGTTACCTGCAATGAGAAAGACATTGCTTTACCAGTTGGGCGTTACCTGCAATGAGAAAGAAATTAATTGTTTTACCTGTTGGGCGTTACCTGCAATGAGAAATTAATTATGTATGTTTGCTCAATACATTAGCGTATTTTCTGTTCATGAGTGTCTTTTTTTTAACAAAATTTTTGTCTAATTAATATTCTTAATTCCAGCACATTTAACTGTTTGTCTAATTAACTTTCTTCACTCCAGCACATTTAATTATAATATGTATTGCTAAATACGAGACTTTATTAAATTATCAGTAAAGTATTTTACTATATAAATAATATGCATGAATTAATGCGGAGAAAATACATAATATATATTATACACGTAATTCATATTAGCTATTACTTTACCGTATATGTGAATTATACATATTATATATGTGTTTGTGATTGTATTATACATACACATAATAAATATTTAGTCGATTCTCATGGGTGGAAGGTGAGAGAAGCTTCCAGCTTAGTCCAGTTTTGGTCCAAAAATAATTGTGTGTTCGTTTACTCGTGCATGAAGTGTGTCATAATTGCGTCAATGCTAAGTTCTGTCCAAAAATAGTCGTGTGTGAAGTGTGTCATAATTGCGTCAATACTAAGTTCTGTCCAAAAATACTCGTGTGTGAAGTGTGTCATAATTGCGTCAATGCTAAGTTCTGTCCAAAAATACTCGTGTGTGAAGTGTGTCATAATTGCGTCAATGCTAAGTTCTGTCCAAAAATACTCGTGTGTGTTCATTTACTCGTGTACAAAGAGTGTTAAAATTGTTACTCATCAAGAGAGCTTCTAGCAACTTTATATCTTTGTGCGTATGTGTGTGTGATTTCTTGAGAGTAAGCGATTGTCCTTAAGTGCTTGATTTTGTTGTTCACTTGTAACTGTTATGACGTTTCTATCAATGTTTGGATTTGAACATTTACGGTTTATTTTAATACCACTTTCAAAGACTCAAGAATGGTCTACCATAGCCCCAGATTGTAATGCTGAAGGGAAAAAGAACTGAAATCGATAAAATGCAATAATCAAGCTGATCGTGGCGCTTAATATTGTTACTGTTGTTGTTGTGGTGGTGGTGGTGGTGGTGGTAGTGTCTCAACATGTTTGCTAAATTTAATAATGGTGTCGCCAGTTTTGTATTAACATTTATTTAATAATGTCTATACTTTACGATAGAAATTCAGTCTCATTTCGCTTTCTGTTTACTTTTATTCATTCTCCTCGTCCAATTAGTCTTGTTCCTCTAATAGTCTGTGAGAAAATATATTTTCCCCACTAGATAGCATATGAAGACCTTGTCCCGACCTTGACAGTTTATGAAATTCCACGATACAGGTTTCTTTCTATCCTACGAAATTTGGGGGCACTCCCCCTTCCTCCGTTTCCATTCATAAATAGAATGTTGTACTTCAAGTTGGTTTATGAAAACACTATCACACCAGATTTAATAATTTATTACACTCCTTAACAGACAACTCTTTCTTATTAGCTGATAATAAATATTTCTGACAGGAAGCTCATACGAGCTTCTGAAATTCGTTGATACAAATTTGTTCATAGTTTTCTGAAATACTTTAACAGCAGTCTATTTATCGCTTATTACTTTCCTCAATTCTCTTCATATCTTATGAAATTCCTGATAGAAATCTTTTCATGAAATTCCTGATAGAAATCTTTTCATGGCTTATGAAATTCCTGAGGGAAATCTCTTCATAACATATGAAATTCCTGACAGAAATTTCTTCATAACATAAGAAATTTCTTGATAAAAAAATCTGTTCATAGCATGACATTCCTTGACAGCTATCATGAACAAAAACCTTTTCATAGCTTACGCAATATCATGACATAAAAAGTTCAGTATTGAATTTATGCAAGTTCTAATGAGAGATCTTTGGTAGTTTTTGAAATATGGATTTTTTATTCTCTTCTCTCAAAACACACACACACACACACACACACACACACACACACACACACACACACACACACACACACACACACACGCACACACACCTATACTCTCTTTCACACACACACTCACTCACGCATACTCTCACACGCACACATGCACACTCGCTTATACTCTCTCACACACACACACACACACACACACACACACACACACACACACACACACACACACACACGCATGCTCTCTCACTCACATATACAAACATACACACTCACGCATACTATCACACATATATACACACGCATACTCTCATACACACCTACACACTCATGCATACTCTCTCTCTAACACAAATACACACACATTCACATATACTCACACACACACACACACACACACACGCGCGCGCATATTCTCTTACACACATACACATGCATACTCTCACTCACATACAAACATACATACTCTCTCACACACACATACACACTCATGTATACTCTCTCTCACACACATACGCACTCATGCATACTCTCTCACACACATACACATTCACGCATACTCTCTCTCACACACATACACACTCATGCATACTCTCTCACACACACACATACACACCTTCACGCATACTCACACACACACACATGCACACTCGCTCATACTCACACACACACACACACACACACATACTCTCTCAAACACATACGCATACAGTCTCACACACATACACACTCACGCATACTCTCTCACACACACATACACACGCTTATTGTCTCTCTCTCACACACACACACATACACACTGACAAATTCTCTCTTTCGCACAAACATACACTCTCACGTATACTCTCTCTCTCTCACACATACACATACAAACATGTACACTCATGCATACTCTCTCTCTCTCTCTCTCTCTCTCTCTCTCTCACACACACACACACACACACACGTTTGACTATCTAAAGTACTCATCATATTGTCATGTATATTGCGATTGAATGTCTGGTCTGAATGACTCTAATCTAAGTCTGCATGTGTGTATGGGTGTGTGTGTGTATGTGGACTTATGTTGTGTATGTGTGCGTGTGTGTGTGTGTGTACTCAAGATTAAACGTGTATATGTGTGCAGACATGTGTGTAGACGTGTGTGTGCGTAGACGTATGTATACGTGTGTGTGGACACAAGTGTTGACATATGTATGTGTGTGTGGACACAAGTAGAGACGTGTGTGCGAATGTTGGTGCGGAGTATGTGGGCATAAATTCCTGTGATGTTGGCCTGTGTATATGTCTCCCTCTCGCTCTATCTATCTATCTATCTATCTATCTATCTATCTATCTATCTATCTATCTATCTATCTATCTATCTATCTATCTATCTATCTATCTATCTATCTATCTATCTATCTATCTGTCTGTCTGTCTGTCTGTCTAATGGAATGCATTCGTCCTTCACATATTTATTGTTACATATTTAAAAAAAAAAAAAAAAGAATTTGACTTTTGAGTGAAGATTACAAAATGCATTAATTTTTTAAATTACAAATAACGATACATTTTAATCTGAAAGTTGATAACTCTAAGTAAAATAAATGCCACTTAAAAAAAATATTTTGTCATTGTTTGGATTTTTTAAAATATATAAATGCATATATAAAGCATATCAAAGAGACAAAAACGTGTAAATTTGTCTAAATACAGAAATTAAACGCAACCATTTGAAAATGTAAACAGAGAGGAAAACGAAAGTGTAGCATAGGATTCAAAGAAAATTCAATGCATTTCAACATTTTCAAAATTTTAAAAGAAACAAACGAAAACTATTTAACAACACCACATCGAAAACAATATAAAACTTTTATTCTGCAAGCGTTATGATATTACAAAATGTATTATAAATTTTACTGTTATTCTACAAGCGTAATGATATTACAAAATTTATTATAAATGTTACTTTTATTCTATAAGCGTTATGATATTACAAAATTTATTATAAATGTTACTTTTATTCTATAAGCGTTATGATATTACAAAATTTATTATAAATGTTACTTTTATTCTATAAGCGTTATGATATTACAAAATTCATTATAAACGCTCTTGTATGATACGAATAAAGAGAACAGCTTACAATTATTTGAATAACAATATTACACATTATATACTGTATCCCACTGCTATATATCTTTGTAAGTATTACACTTATTTCTGATTTAAAGTTACATTGGCATCTGATTAGATATTAAGCATATTAAAAGTTATATTTATATTATAAACGTCACCTTTACAGAAGTACTGTATTACCACCATAAAGCGATAATACATAAAAATACGTGTATATGGTACAAATATTTTACACTACCAGTATAAAGTGTTATATATTATTTGCACTTCTGTAAGTTGACTATCGCATTATATTTCAGCGTATAAAAACCATTTTGTATGACGTAATAGACAATTATATTACAAGCGTATGTGGATTAAATTATAAGCATGACGCTCTTATTATTGCAAACATGAGGTATATTATATTCTATTTTGTTTGGTTATGTAAATCATTCTGCATTAATTATTATTACTACTTTTAAAAGAAAACAAAACATTGCCGTAATAATATTACAGCATTTCCTGGATTATATTATTACAAATGAATCTGTAATATAATTATATAAATCTGTTTTATTATGCTTCACTTCTTATGTTTAACTTCCATTTCTGAATTATATTTGTTAGAAAAGTCTCTGGAATTGTAAAGTAGCCGTCATTTCTCATTTGAAATAATGTACAATTTTGCATTACTTCAATGCATTACGATCATTGTTATACACACATAATGTGCAATTGTACATTACTTCAGTGCATTACGATCATTGTTACAGACAAATAAAGGGGTCCTTGCTGAATCATTTTGGGAGCAATCAACACAAAACAAACACACTGACACATTGATAAAGGGTCGTCACTGAATTCATTTGAGAAACAAACCACAAAAAAACTAAAGAAGTAAAAACACAATTTAAGACTAAAACCAAACGAGAAAAAAAAAACCCCCAAAGAAGCCACCCATAATTACCTTTTCTTGGATGTTTTTTTCTCTCACCCGCCGTAAACTTCTTCACTCCATTCCCATGTGGCCTCTGTTCCGCTCGCTGACTTGAGATCGTGAGGAATTCAGTGAGTTGTTGTGAGTACAGTGAGCGGCTAGTGGAAGCAGTTTAAAGGTAATGCCGTTGGCTTAATAAGAAATCGATGTTGTTTTGAAAGCAGAACTCTGTTGACCACTTCCAGGTTTAAGTTTGGCGTTAGCGAAAAGCTCTCCTGTCTACAAGGATTCTTTGCACTATTTGTCTAGCTCGGAAACTCTGGGCTTTGATCTTGTCATCAATGTCTTGGGAAGGTATTATTATTATTATTATTATTATTATTATTATTAAATGCTTGATTGCATTTAAATGTTTTCATTTCGCAATGGTGATTATTTTTATGTGTATTTATCATGGATCACGGACATTACGAATGATTAAGTTTCTATGTTCATTTCACCTCTTGTAAAAATATTTTAAAATCTTCATTTTTTAACCAGGACATTAACCGTTCTTTACTAATTTCCCTTTATCCATTAACTCTATGACTTAACATTTCTGCCATTTTTCAAGTATTTATCTACAGCAAATATTGCTTTAGTATCGCTCACTCTCACACACACACATACGCACAAACACAAACACACGCACAAACATGCACGAAACACATTCAGTTTTCTTTCTCTCTCTCTCTCACTTTCTGTCTTTTAATTCTCGTTCGAACCTTGAGCCCGTAGTTGACAAGTTACTACAAACACACCCGCAGTTTTTAGTGTGAAGATTTTTCATCGTTTTTACAGACTTCTAAAATCAGTCTGGAACTGTTATCCTATCGGCGGCGAAATAACCCAATCACTTAGTCAGAAGTGCCGACCTTTCTTTTACAAGAAAATTCAAACAACAAATGGGGTGGGTGGGTAGGGAACGCTCAAGAAAATTGAACAGAAATATACTGCACCTGAGGTAACTTGGCTGTTCTTGAACAGCACTGGAGCGATAATTGAAGATAATTAGATATTTTTGTAAGTTTAAAATATCCACGACATTCTGGCGGCTGTAAGACCGACATGGACAGATCATGAAGAAACAGTTTATGACGCCGTCAAACGCGCTCAGAACTGACCAGGCGAATTTCAACTCGAGTGCTTGTTTCAAGAGCGTCGCCTTTGCGTGGTGCAGCGTTTGCCCCGCCCTCAAATACTCGAGCAATCTTGAGAGAAAGAATGAGCGAGTAAGAGAGATAGGGAGGGGAGAGAGGGAGAAACGGAGAGAAGAAAGGAGTGAAATACTGAGCACTGACCGAGAGAGAGAGAGAGAGAGAGAGAGAGAGAGAGAGAGAGAGAGAGAGAGATGGAGAGAAAAGAGGAAGTAGCCAAGCCGAGGCTAAATAAACCCTTGTGGGGGTGGGGGTGTAGAGAGAAGGAGAGCGTAAGTGAAGAAACCAATGTTTAAGTTATTTTATTTTCTTGCGGCTGTAAATAGATTTATTTAACAGAAATCGGAAATTGATAATTGTGGCGACAAGTCGCTGCACAAGTCTGACCGATTGACTGTTGAACTGATATCGAAAAGTTTGTCCCGGTCTCAAGGAGTCATTTCGTATTACTGACAAAATACTAAAACTGCACATGTTGTCTCAAACCATCCTTCGTTAAACGCCGTAAAGGAAAATTTCAGTCCATAAACCATTTTGGAGGTTGGTGCGGTGGGGAAGAAGAAAGGGAATAACCAAAGGAGAAAGAGGGCAATAGCAGTTTATCAGACAGTAACCAACCGTACTAATTCTTCATCCTTACTCAAAGGGCCAGAAAAGCAACTTGTGGGCGGAGCCTGTGTCTAGGCCTTGCCTCTTGTCATCTGCGCGTGACGTAGCGTTCAAGGACAGCCTCTGAGTGATAAAGTGGGCGGAGCTAAAGTATCGCTTTCCAGTGACGGCCGCGAGGTGCAGGCGTGAGGGAAATGACTGGTTGACAAGTTGGGATTGATTTTGGCAGATCTACAAGGCGAGTAGTCGGCTTGCCAAGCAGCATTTCGACACTCCACACCCGTAAGTGTGCACCCTTCTAGCTGTCTGTCACTCGAAGCAGTGCAGTGGTGTAGAAGTATTCATTTTGCCTGAAGAACGCCACTTCTTTCCACTACTGACTCCAGGACAATCGGTTCCAAGGCCTGGCACTCCAAGAACAGCAACGATAACTCTTGAGAGGGATTCTCCAGTTTACTTGTGTCTGATTGTCGTCGACTGCGCGCACTTACGAGACACCGCTTACAACCATCAACAGCGTACGCCGCAAAAATAGTACCGCCATTTCCACAGTATTTGATGTCGCGTTGTTTTTTCCCTCCTCTTGTCTCTCAGTTCAGTGAGGCAATGTTCTAAGTTTTGTTTATTTATTTGTGTGCGTGTGTGTGTAATCGACATGCTGAAAAGTTGGCCTATCTTTGTTCACACAGGATAGGAAATCAGTTCGACATTGGAAACCTACTTGTGTCTGGAGGGAATATTTTTAAAAGGAAAACACGCTATGCATATTCGGTCTTTTGAGGAGTCATACAAGCTCAGCAGTGGTGGCAAAGTGGACACATAACTCCAAGCTCCGAGTCACTTTCTGTGCTCACGCAAATGTCCTTCCATTCCTACATCTAGACGATTTCATTCGCAGTGAGTGATTCGCAAGTATCAATTTAATTTTATAAGCTCTGCTATAGAATATAAATAAATAACAGGACAGAGTAAAAGACACTGGAGAGAAAGAGAGTCCAAGAGACAGAGAACAGACGTTCGAAAACCTGGAGACAAAAGTAGAAATTTCCCGCAACTGGTCCCCCGGGCACTGGAGAAGCCAGTGCCCCCAACCATACCGGACCCCAGCAATGTCCCTGAGTCCCAAGCATTCACATTCCACCCCGTTCTCTGTTACCGACATTCTCTCTCCGCTGGAACACGAGTACAAGAAGACGATAGAAGCGGCCATTCCTCCCCTGACTCCGTACCGCAGCGCTAGCGGGCAACACCATCACCAGGGCATGGGGAGTATGAGTGCGATGGGGGGGATGAATGTCCCGGTGACGAACCCTTACTATAATGTGCCTCAACTGTCCCATCACACGGCAGGCTTCCCGTCCGCCGCTGCCCAGTACTGCAATGGATCTGACCTCGGCTACGATCCCACGGGGAGGCACAGTTCTGCCGGGTGGTACGGTTCCAATCCGGACCCCCGCTTCGCCTGTGAGTACGGTAATGCACGTTTTCTTATTTTTTCTGCCATTGTTTGTGATATACTATCATTTGTTTTTGTCTGTACACGTGTGTATGTGTGTGTGTATGGGTGTGTGTGGGTGTGTGTGTGTGTGACCTCAGAGTGCATGTAAACTTAGTTTGTTAAGCTGTGTAGATGGCAATTATTCTTCGCTTTGGATATTTTAAGTCAACGTTTTGTTCTGGAGATTTCAACTTTCAGATTCCATTCGGTCCTCGTGCTGTTGGTTTGTCATTAAGTCTTCACACTCCATGTTGTATGTACATTATTCAATTTTCGTACTTTCAACGTATTATTACATCTTCACACTCCATGTTGTATGTACATTATTCAATTTTCGTACTTTCAACGTATTATTACATCTTCACACTCCATGTTGTATGTACATTATTCAATTTTCATACTTTCAACGTATTATTACATCTTCACACTCCATGTTGTATGTACATTATTCAATTTTCGTACTTTCAACGTATTATTACATCTTCACACTCCATGTTGTATGTACATTATTCAATTTTCGTACTTTCAACGTATTATTACATCTTCACACTCCATGTTGTATGTACATTATTCAATTTTCGTACTTCCAACGTATTATTACATCTTCACACTCCATGTTGTATGTACATTATTCAATTTTCGTACTTCCAACGTATTATTACATCTTCACACTCCGGTGAGTATACACAAAGTTGTCGTGCAGCTAGTCATCATAATTGAAGTGGGTAAATGGGTACACTATCTACTCACCATATGGTTGGTATGTGAGGATAAACAGACCTCACAATGTCGGTATTTTATTAAGTCTTCGAGAGTAGGTAAACAGTCCTCAAATCGTCAGTATGGTTTTAAGTGTTACAGTATTTCTATGCAAACGGTCTACTAGTGTCTCCTGGATGCAGAAAGACAAGATTCAGTGTCTGTGAATTTACTGTACTACCAATTTTACTATCAGTCTGTTTGTCTGTTTGTTCAACGGTCTGAATATTTCATTTCATTATACGACTGTGACTAGTGTGAGGTGTCGTGTCCATTGCTTGCTGATTTAGTAGAAAATGTGTGCTAACGTCTTCTGATTGAACTGGACAGCGGTCGTGGTGCTTATAAGCGTATTTGTGTGTCTTTTAATTTGCAGCATGCTAGCTGGTTGAATATTGTTCGCTCATCTGTTGACGTACGTACTTTACCCGCGACCGTGTGTATTTCTCTCGGTGCGCTCTGCTCTTTTTGAAATTGGGCGTGCTTGTGTGTGTGTGTGTGTGTGTGTGTGTGTGTGTGCGTGCGTGCGTGCGTGCGTGCGTGTGTATGTGTGTGCTTGCTATGAGTTTATATGATCTGAGTAAGAACTGAAACAGACTTATGCGTGTGTTGGTGTGCTTTTGTCAGACCTGAGTGGGAATTTGATGTTGACTATTTGTGTGTCACGACACCTGTCAAGTGTCGAACAAGCGTTCCGGAACGCGTTCAGTGTGTGCAGCAGGGATGATTGAAAATGTCCGTGTTTGGTGCCGTCTGTTGAACGCGCTCGAGCATGCGCAGAAATGGAACAAGGAACGTGTGGGGTCATGTCGGTGCAGCTTTTATTAATAAGACTCAAGTCTTTTTAAAATTTTGAATGTTGTTTTTCACATGCTATCTTGCCATGCAATGAATTATGAAATGCCTAATTGACGTTTACAGGGAGTGAGATCACACAATAACGTGTTAATAATATATCATGCTAAAGTTAGCTTAATATTGTCTGTCATGTTTACTGAAATATTTGTGGACGTCGTACGACAAACTAAGGAGCAAGTACCCGAAATGACTTTATAAATACAAACTGACAACAGTATGAAAACAAAACAAATGAAAGAACAACAAGAATTCGCACCTCCAAACAAACAAAATTCGCGAGGAAAGTTAAAGATAATACGGAAAGTCTATCGCAAATTATCTTACTCATTTTCTTAATAAATACTGAAACTATATTAAGAATAATGATGTAGACCACACTGGTTATTATGATAATGACGATGAGGGAGATATTAAAAATATACAGAAGTAAGTAGATTTATTTTCAGAGAATTGACATAAAATTGTTTTCAGTTGACGGTACTGCAATTTAACTTTACGAGTTTTTCTTCCGTCTTTTTCTTTTAGTGTGTGCGTGCGAACTTGGGAGGGGGGGGAAGGAAAACCTAGTGCGAAAACATACTCAAACAATGAGCAATTCAATTTTTTCTGTTATGAAAGGCTAATAAATAAACAAACAAATAAATAAACAAACAAATAAATATATGCCACGTTCCCTGGATGTCCGACTGCGATCTTTAGTTGCTTTTGTCTTAAGAACAGAAACACACACACACACACAAACACACACACGTACGCTCGTACACACATATATACGCTCGTACACACACATACGTAATCTCGCACACACACACACACACACACACACACAAACACAAATGCAAAGCACACTTGCATGTACTGTAAGCGTTTAACGAAAGATTTGATCAGCTACTAGCTGAATCAGATGATGATGATTAACAATAACAGTAAAACAACACCAGTAATAATAACAGTAATAATTATGTAGATTAAATTAGGTAATAGTACAAATTCTAACTTTCGTTCCAGTCTTCAATAACAGTGCACACGATGGCAATCGAAATATTAAAATTGGCCAGTCTAAATAAAATGAATAAACACGTTCAAGAGGAACAGAAAATAATTATTTTAATCAATTTTTGAATATTTTAAAATTGATTTGTTTCTTTATAGATCTGAGAAGAACGGGAGAATGAGAGAGAGAGAGAAAGAGAGAGCGAGAGAGAGTGTGTGTGTGTGTGTGAGAGAGAGAGAGAGAGAGATGGGGTTAGAAAAAAGAAACAGAGAGAGAGAGACACATGTAACAGGTAGTCAGAAAAAATAAAATTAAATAAGCCCTCTTAATACTTAGAGAACGAGAGTACGAATTGAAGCACACTTTGCTACACTCCCGATCAAATACGCAATACTTACTGAATACAATTTTTCAAAGTTATTAAAATATGTCTACTTTGAAATATGAAGTATTATGCTTTTTTGTGTTTCTGCGTGTTTGTTACGAACGTTTGTTTTTAAATACAAAATGTATGTTCTACGTATGTTCGTATAAATGTGAATCTGTCTTTATTTGACTGTTCTCATTAAAAATTACTTAAGGCTGTTAACTTCAAATTCCGACAATTATAATCGCATTGTGACTCTAATTAAGAAAAAATAAGAATTCTGTTTTTAATAATTTTACAGAACGATAACTAATTAAAAGCAAAAGAGTCTTGGTGATCAAAATATCGTTACAAGAAAGATCACGCAGTTAATTTTTGAAGAGCCGGAAATAATTTAATTTTACATTTTTACTTTTATTTGTTTCGTTTAATCGTCCGTTTACATATTTTACATTTAACTCGCGTCTTCCACTTGATTGTCGTCTGGTCCTGGTCAATGGAACATAAAATACAGTCCTAGTGTGGTCTGTTTTCTTGTTAATGGAAATTAAGTATTGACTTCCCGTGGTCTCATAAAGTCAATTTAATATGTCGTCTGGACGTAGTGAATGAAATATTAAGATTGACCTACTTTTATCAAACTAAGAAAAATCTGACTGACAAACGTAGAAAATAACTACTGTTATCACCAACTTGTTTGAATGAATATCATTTCCAATCGAACAGAAAATAATACAAGCATCTTGTTTCCTACTCTTCCACCCACCCACCCCCACACCCCCATTTAATAAAAATATATTTCAGCGTTGATCTCGCTTCATTGATTTGGTGGTATTTTAATTAAAATATATTTCATTGTTAATCTCGCTTCATTGATTTAGTTGTATTTTATTATATTGTAGTGTTAATCTCTCTTCATTGTTATAAACTTTTAAAATTAAAATATATTTCAATGTTAATATCTTCAATGATATTATCTTTTTATCGCTAAATTGATATAGTCTTTTTTAAAACTTAAAATATCAACATTTTCCTCTCTCTTGTAAATATCTGTAGGTAAGATGAAAGAAATTCAACCATTTTACCCATTAACAAATTTGGCAAAACTATTTAGTCATAGATTACAGTTTAACGCAGAAATATTACACACAGAAACAATAAATAGAACAGCCACAGTTCTAAATAACATAGCTCTCTCTTTCTCTCTCAGAATAAATAGCAAAATAAGAGAATCTATAAATAAAAACAAAAGACAAAATTAAACATTTAGAAAGAATTAGCAAAATTATAATCATCAATATCGTCAGAATTATGAGAATACTACTACTGCTAGTGTTACTACTACTACTACTACTACTACTACTACTACTACTACTACTACTACTACTACTACTACTACTACTACTATACTGCTTCTAGTAATGATACTATGAACACCCTCAGGTAGAGATAATACTCAAAACCAGCGTACAAAGAAATCAAATATGATTAAAATCAAACAACAAATACTAAACAACACAAAGTGAATAAATTAAAAAATTAATATTGTACAGGATAATATTATCACATTAAAACATTCATATGCACTGAAGTGTGTTTATTTATTTGTTTATTTATGGTATTTGAGAGAACTGCATAAAATCACTTTCTGAAAAAAAAATACTTGTATAAAGCAAATAGTAATAAACAATACATGAACGTATGCTTCACGTATTTTAGAAAAAATAAAATGCCGTAATGCGAACATATAATTATTTTAGTCTATTACTTCAACTTTTATTGTTTTTCATTTTACAAAAGTAAATCCGAAATGAAATGAGCTGTTATCAGTACGATATGCCCTTTTCTTTTCTTTTCTTTTCTTTTCTTTTCTTTTCTTTTCTTCCCCTGCTACTGTTTCCGATTTCATTTTTTGTAAACGACAGTTGCGCATTCCAATCTTATATACGAAAGTGCTGAAGACAAAATATAAACACGTCGCTTATTTTCGCAAACTGCAAACTTGAGCAGTTAGGTGCGCGCGTGGTTACATCTTTAGGGGGGGGGGGGAGCACAAATGAAATAATCGAAATTTAATATTTGTTAAAATGTAATTAAAGAAATCATATCTTGATGGTAAGAAATCGTCGAACGTGTGTGAAAGATGAACAAAAATTAATCGACAACGATGTGAACCGAGAAGGGTTGAGCGCGAGCGAATAACACGGTCCAACTCCTGTAAAAAAAAATTTCATCTTTACAACCAATCTTTGTGCACTTCCAGACACAAATACTATATTTTGATCAACACTCGACAGTAATCAACTGTCGACCACCAACCATCTTGCTGAAAAAAAGTGCTTTTATTAATACCGCGTTTCATTTTTGGATTTTAAATCAAACCTTCTATCGTTTTCCAAAATGTGTTATCACTTTCCCAAATGCTCTATCACTTTCCCATATATTCTATCACTTTTCCAAATATGTTATCGCTTACCCAAACATTCTATCACTTTCCCAAATGCTCTATCACTTTCCCAAACATTTTATCACTTTCCCAAACATTTTATCACTTTCCCAAACATTTTATCACTTTCCCAAACATTTTATCACTTTCCCAAACATTTTATCACTTTTCCAAACATTTTATCACTTTTCCAAACATTTTATCACTTTTCCAAACATTTTATCACTTTCCCAAATGTTTTATCGCAACACACACCAAAAAAATAAATAAATAAATAAACAAACAAAAAAACCCCAAAGAAACAAACAAAAGACTTTCTATCGCTCACCCCACCCTTAATGTTTTAGCACTTTCCCCAAACGCTTTTTGTCGTTTTCCAATTGTTCTACCACTTTCCCAAGTGTTTTATCTCCCCCACCAAACATTCTATTGCCCCTCCCCCCAAGAAAAACCAACGTTTTATTGCTTTTCCAAACGCTTTCCAGGCACCAGCATGTTCCTGTAAATTCTACAAGCCGATCCATAACTATAAATTTACAGATACTCCCGTCTGCTCATTAGGCGAATTTAGTTTCCGCTGTCTATTTCAATAATACATTGATTGTATTTCACCATTGGGCTATTACATTTCTCAGTGAAACATATCATCATTACCTCCATCATTTCCTCTTATGTTGTGTAAGATGTTATTGATGTGTAAGGTGTTATTGTTATGTAGGGTATAAGGAGTTGTTGTGCAATTTAATTTAAAAAAAAAAAAAAACTCCTCGCATTGTCTCGAAGGCCTTGTTTTCCCGTAGGATGGAATGTTCAATATTTTCAACAATGGCATCGATTGCGAGCCAGTCCACTGAAACCGTTCTTCAATCCTGCTGTATATATTAAGCTCAATCATCGCAATCTGAAATGTCTTTGTATGAGATTGAACTCAACCAATATTTCCAGGATGGAGTCAGAGATAAATTGTCCAGTCTTGGCACCCATTGAAACCATAACTCCAATAGCTACGTCTATTACTCGCTTGATTTCCGATGTACAAATATGTAGGAAAATAAATTCTTTAATGACTTGAAGCGATTACACAGTTTCCAGGGTTACAAATATTTTATTTTCTTTAATGGCAGGATTAGTGTGTTACTGGACTCACTGTGTTATGTCTTGCGTGACTAAATCTCTGGGTTGTCATGGTTATGACACGACACTCACTCCGTGTGTGTGTGTGTGTAGCTTTCTCCTTCTCTCACTCTCTCTCTCTCTGCATCTGTCTCTCGATCTCTGCCTTGTTCTATCTTTCTGTCTCTCTTGCACTCTTTCTCTCTCTTTTTGTCTTGGGCTGCCTCTCTCTCTTCATAAGTCTTTCTCTATCTTTCTCGCTCTCAGTGTCTCTAGCTTTCTCTTTTTTCTCGCTGTCTTTCTCTCTCTATCTGTCTCGCTCTCAGTGTCTTTAGCTTTCTCTTTTATATCGCTGTCTTTCTGTCTGCCGATCTCTGTCTCTATTCTATCTTTGTTTATCTATTTCGCTCTGTCATTTTCTCTCACTTTCTCCGACAGTACCTTTGATTCTTGTTCCCCCTTCCCCCGTCTGTCTTCGTCTATCAATCTCTGACCTGAAACCACATTAGTTTCGTAAAATGTACACGGCTCATATCTTTCAACAGGAAAAAAATGTGTATGAACGATTGAAATACACAGGTTTATCACAGTTCAGTTTTTTGTATTGTTCAAACGTAGAAGTCAGACCAAACAGAAATCAGTACACACACACACACACACACACACACACACACACACACACACACACACAAAACAACAAAACATACTACTGACCATGTTAGAGAGTTTTATTATTCACAGTGAAAGTCTGGCTTTTGTTATTCATAGTAAATATAGTGAGTTTTATTATTCACAGTGAAAGTCTGGCTTTTGTTATTCATAGTAAATATTAGTGAGTTTTATTATTCACAGTAGAAGCCAGTGTTTTGTTGTGCACAGTAAAAGTCTTTGTTACAATGTTGTTCTTCAGATTAAATGTGTGGGTGCTGTGTTGTTCACAGTAAATATAATGGCTTGTTTTCTATGTGTTCTGCTGTTGACAGTAAAATCAAATGTGTTTGTTGGTCACAGTAAAAATCAAATTTGTCTGCTGCTCACAATAAACGTGTAAAATGAACTTCAACAAAATCAAGTGGGTTTGGCTGCTCAAAGCAAAAATCAAATGTGTTTTGTTGCTTATTGTAAAGATCAAATGTGTTTCAATTATCACAAGAAAACCCAAGCAATCAAATTATGCATTTTGTCGAGCAAAGGAAAGAAACATCAACTTGGGTTGCTGGGTTTTTTTTTTTGTTTTTTTTTATATAAAGTAACAGTCAGTGTTTATTGTCGCACAGGAAAAAATATCAGTGTTTTCTTGCTTACAATAAAAATCAGTGTGCCCTTTCGAGCAGAGAAACCAAACATCAGTGTGTTTGTTTTCGAAGAAAAATTACTCATCTTTGTTCTTCACAATAAAATTACTCAACTTTGTTCTTCACAATAAAATTACTCAACTTTGTTCTTAACAATAAAATCATCTCGTACGCATTTTGCTCGCAATACACCACGTCTTCATGCGTATACATTGTACACCAAACGCATTTTGCTCGCAATACACCACGTCTTCGTGTGTATACATTTTACACCAAACGCATTTTGCTCGCAATACACCACGTCTTCGTGTGTATACATTTTACACCAAACGCATTTTGCTCGCAATACACCACGTCTTCGTGTGTATACATTTTACACCAAACGCATTTTGCTCGCAATACACCACGTCTTCGTGTGTATACATTTTACACCAAACGCATTCAGTGAAGTATTGTGGATATGTTTGTGTTTGTGTTTATATCTTTGACCTGATGCAAAAGTCGTGTCTTCTTGCAAATATTTTCACCAAGGTATATAGATAGATAGATAGATAGATAGATAGATAGATAGATAGATAGATAGATAGATAGATAGATAGATAGATAGATAGATAGATAGATAGATAGATAGATAGATAGATAGATAGATAGATAGATAGATAGACTTGCTCACCAAAGCGCTGACACAAATATATTGTACTCCATTAGTTAAATTAGTTTCACTTATACAGAAAACTGTATGTGTATGTCTTTGCTCACCATAAGACACCATAAGACACAAACACTACATAGCTTGTACAAAAATGTTTGGCCGAGAGATGAACACGTGTGTCTTTGCACACCGTTGGGCTGACACAAACACTGCGCTTTATTTAAAGAGTGTTTCTCTCCGGGGTGCGTTTTTTGTCACTGCTCGCCACAGGGAATGAAAGAAAGAATGTGCTAACTTCTAAAGACTGCCACAAAGGTGAATTAACTGCTTATTGGTACATTTCCCTGTTGGTTATATTGAGACCTGTCAAAACACGTAATGCCTCTCCAGTGAACACCCCCTTATTATTTTTAACGTGGAACAAAATGTTCTTTCTTTCTTTCTTTCTTTCTTTCTTTCTTTCTTTCTTTCTTTCTTTCTTTCTTTCTTTCTTTCTTTCTTTCTTTCTTTCTTTCTTTCTTTCTTTCTTTCTTTCTTTCTTTCTTTCTTTTTTTCTTTCTTTTGTTCAAGCTTTCTTTCAACCTTTTTTCTTTCTTTCTTTTGTTCAAGCTTTCTTTCAACCTTTTTTCTTTCTTTCTTTCTTTCTTTCTTTCTTTCTTTCTTTCTTTCTTTCTTTCTTTGTCTGTCTTTAGTTGTCAAAATCATTACTTAATCAGCAATGTAAAATCTGTATGGGGTTTATTGAAAATAAATATCTAAACCATGACTTCATTCCAGCGTTTGAAAAGAATTATTTCATTCGAGAAATTCCACATTCGTGATGAAATATTTTTAAGACTTTCAATATAAGATTCTGAGCATTCAAATCAGAAGACACAAAGAAACGACAAAATCAAAACTATAAGGGAAACATTACAGAATGTTAAAATCTTCACGCAACTTTCTGTTCTATTTGCAAGAAACTTCCAAACTTGTGGAACTTTTTCTTTGTCTTGAGTTTCAAAACTAAAGTTTCCAGTAGGGATGGTGGAAGGATTTACCGCCAATTTCTGCATACTTTTCAAATGAAATCGCATTCGATCGCTTGTTATCGAAATTCTTCTTGTAAAGAATTCTTTTTTTTTGAAAGCTTAAACAGACATAATTCTCTCTCTTTCTCACTCACACTCACGTTTTATATTAAGTTTGTTTATTTTTGTCTTTGCTTTTAAAATAATTGCTAACTTGTCATCGATTACATTTGTTTCCTGAATAGTAAGTTAGCTGAGGTTAAATAAGTTAATACTAACTAATCATAGTATAAACCATTACAAACTATAGGAAAATATTTTATTTGACCGTAGTTACATATAAGTGCAAACCGTTTATTATACTGGACGTAATTAACCTAATTAACGTTAACTTTATAGGACCTAATTAACCTAATGAAGACTTTACGGCCGTACATAATCGAATGAAGATTTGACTTTACAAGCCACATATGACCTAAAGATGATTTGACTTTACAAGCCACATATGACCTAAAGATGATTTGACTTTACAAGCCACATATGACCTAAAGATGATTAAACTTTACATGACGCATACGTTCCCATCTAGGTTTTCTTGAAGTTAAAAATGGGAAAGTTATCTTTATATTATGTTAATGACAAATCCTCGCTGTAGAGATTAATATATAGATAAGTGCTTGTCAAGAAAGACATTATTAAATTAATGAGTGTTCGCTTATTTTCTTATATATAGATTAATGACAATTCGATTATTTGATTGCAAACAAGGGCGACAATTCTGCGTATCGATAGAAAATAATTTGCTTTATTATAGGTAGGAATTGTAAAACTTGTGAAATATTCGTTTATGGACACAATAATGGTATCCGGTCGCAAGGGATGGATGGGATGTGGATAATAAAAACTCAAAGTATTTCTTGCAACTTTTACAGTTTATCTCGAAAGGACTGTAGAGCGAGTGTCTCGCTAATCGGTCGTATGGCGTGCGTGTCCTTGACTGTATAGACGTATTTTATACAATTCTTGTTGATAAAGATTTCGTCTTGTTCATAACGAGTTCTTGTTCATAACGAGTTCTTGTTCATAATGAGTTAGTCTTGTTCATAACGAGTTCTTGTTCATAATGAGTTAGTCTTGTTCATAACGAGTTCGTCTTGTTCATAATGAGTTCGGTATTTTCATCCATATTTCGTCTTGTTCATAACGAGTTCTTGTTCATAATGAGTTAGTCTTGTTCATAACGAGTTCGTCTTGTTCATAACGAGTTCGGTATTTTCATCCATATTTCGTCTTGTTCATAACGAGTTCTTGTTCATCCAGAGTTCGTCTTGTTCTAACGAGTTCGTCTTTTTCATAAAGATTTCGTCTTGTTCATAATGAGTTAGTCTTTTTCATAAAGATTTCGTCTTGTTCATAATGAGTTAGTCTTTTTCATAAAGATTTCGTCTTGTTCATAATGAGTTAGTCTTTTCATAAAGAGTTCGTCATATTCGTGAGTTCATCAAGACAGCCTTGTTCATAATGAGTTAGTCTTGCTCATAAAATTTCGTCTTTTCATAAAAAATTCGTCTTGTTCATAATACGTTAAAATTAGTTCGAAATGTTGATAATGTTTTCGAGTTGTTGATAATGATGAATTCATGCTGTTATAATAAGTTTGATATATTGATAATGTATTATAATTGTTTCGCTTTAATTATGAGTTCGTGCTTTTAGTTATGAGTTTGTGCTTTAATAATGAGTTATATCTTTTAGTTCTTGATTTAATAATGAATTCGTGCTTTTAGTTAAAAGTTCGTGCTTTAATTATGAGTTCGTGGTTTTAATAATGAGTTGTCGCTTGTATAATGAATTTGTGTGTTAATTATGATTTCTTGTTGATAATGAACTTGTGCTTGATCCGTCAATTCTAACTATTAATAGCGAGTTCTGGTTGTCCTGAGTTTGTGCTGTTAACAATGAGTTAGAACAGATAACAATGAGATCGAGCTTGTTGATAGTGAGTTCGAGCCGTTACTAACGAATTCGTGTTGTTAATAAAGAGTTCATGTTGCAAATAAAGAATTCGTGTTGCTAATAAAGAATTCGTGTTGTTAATAAAGAATTCGTGTTGCTAGTAAAGAATTCGTGTTGTTAATAAAGAATTCGTGTTGTTAATAAAGAATTCGTGTTGCTACTAAAGAATTCGTGTTGTTAATAAAAGAAGTCGTGTTGCTAATAAAGAATTCGTGTTGCTAATAAAAGAAGTCGTGTTGCTAATAAAGAATTCGTGTTGCTAATAAAAGAAGTCGTGTTGCTAATAAATAATTCGTGTTGTTAATAATGAGATCGTGGTGATTATAATGCGTTCATGTTTTTGAAAAGGGTTCATTTCTTAATAGCAGATTGTGAACAATTTGCTAATTAACAATTTGTGTTCTTTATAATGACTTCGTGTATTTAATAATAAGTTTGTGCTTTTAATAACGGGTTCATACAGTTAATATATTTCTTGTCTTAAAATGCTGTTTAGTCTCACATTTGGTGTGGGGGTGGCGTGGGGGGAGGTGGTCACCATAATATTTTCAGTGCATGGGGCTCTGAAAGGCCTTAATCCGGCACTCAACACAGGAATTAACTCGCATCATAGTGGAGGTTTTACAAACACTAAACCACTGAACACTTAATCATATTTATATTTCTATACACATACACACCTACAAATACAAACTGTAAAATCACAGCTAAAAAATTCCAAATTTTAATGCATCGATTGTAGCAACCTTGGAAACTGTTTGTGTGTTCAGAAGTTCCGAGTGCGATAAGTTTGACGTGTCCCGGAATAAGTTGCGTGTGTCAGGATTTCCGGGTATGATAAGTTTGACGTGTCCCGGAATAAGATGCGTGTGTCAGGATTTCCGGGTATGATAAGTTTGACGTGTCCCGGAATAAAATGCGTGTGTCAGGATTTCCGAGTATGATAAGTTTGACATGTCCTGGAATAAGATGCGTGTGTCAGGAGTTCCGAGTGTGATAAGCTTGACCGCTGATGCCATAGCAGTTCAAGTGCAGATCACCGACTCTGTAAGAAATTTTTTTGAAAAGCAGTACTGCAAGGGAGAAAACTGGTGTGTGAAAAAAATCTGGAACGTCTAGAGATGTGGGAAAGAAATTTGAGGGGTTCTTTGTCAACACATTGTACTAACACGTTCCCTCTCTAGTCCTGGATTTCTCAGCCGGGGTTCCGCGAGAGATCGTGACTGAAAAAATATGCCTCGTAGATATAGTCATTTTTATGCAGGATCCCAGATGGGTTCCATGAGAGCAGAAAATTATTTCAAGTTTTCTTTCTAGGGTGAAAAGGTTGAGAAAGACTGCTCTAGTCTATGTTTAATACTACAGCTTTCACATTCTAGTCTACGTTCACTACTGAATGTTCACATTCTAATCTATGTTTACTAATGTGTACTCACCATGCACTCTAGTACAACAACACATGTTCATATTCTACTCTCTATTCAACAATACAAATTTGCATTCTATTCTTTGTACAATACTATTCTGTTTATTAATGCATGGTCACAATCACGCCTATGTTTACTATACACGTTCACATTCTAGTCTATGTTTACTAAACAAGTTCACATTCTAGTCTATGTTTACTATACAAGTTCACATTCTAGTCTATGTTTACTATACAATTTTACATTCTAGTCTATGTTTACTATACAAGTTCATATTCTAGTCTATGTCTACAAGTTTACATTTTAGTCTATGCTTACTATGTAAATTCACATTCTAATGTATATTTACTAAACCAGTACACATTTTAGTCCGTAATTACTAAACCAGTTCACATTTTAGTCTATATTTACTATACCAGTTCACACTCTAGTCTTTGTTGACTCTTCAAGAGCTCACTGAAGTGTAATATAAAATACTTGGAAAAGCACTTGGTAGACAACAGCAACATATTTTAAATTTTGTTTTTCAGTAAAATTATACTTCCGGCTTTAAGAAATTAAATAGTGGTATCTTGGCGTAAGAGTTGATTATATATTTTGAACTAAAAGATACATAAGTATTATAATACATTTATTGTTTCTTTCCTTCCCCGATGTGTCAGAATATTTACCGACCTGTCAGAAAAGTAGAAGCAAATTAGCATAGGGTAATCTGGAAGACTGGTGTTAATTTTAAATAATGTATAATACTCCAACAACATTCTTGTAAGTCAAAATATAAAGTAGAGTTAATAATGTATAAATGACATTCTTGTAGGTCTAACTATAAAGTTATATAAACAAAATTCTGGTAAGTCAAAATATAAAGTTGAGTTTTTAAAAAATATTTTGAGAATATTCTTCGTGAACAATATGCTATTTGTTTACAATATATACAAATGTCTTTCTCCCACCACCACCACTCCACCCATTGCATCCCAAGTTTTGCGATTTGGTTTTTGACTAACCTGTTGTCACTAGACAAATGGACCAGTATTTGTTTAATGGACCAGTATTTGTTTATTTATTATGCCATTACAACGCGTATTATTTATTATGCCAGTACAACACGTATTATTTCAACAGTTGTTATTCTGATACCTATTTCAAATTAGCTGTGATACAGATGTTTTAAAACACGCATTTAAAAAAATCTTGGTCTGTTAATGTTTATGGTCAAGTGTTGCCCATAAGCAACCATCGCCCGAATAGATTTAGTACAGTCACACGTAGAGTTATTAATATTGTAAAGATCCTCACTGATTTTATCACACCTACATTTATCTATATGCATACACTAAACTCACCCGTATTTAGCATACCTAGATTTCTCTCTCTCTCTCTCTCTCTCTCTATCTATCTATCTATCTATCTATCTATCTATCTGTCTATCTATCTATCTATCTATCTCTCCATCCTTTAGTCTTGTCGACTGTTGAGGCACCACTGATGACCTGACAACCAGTTTCCTCATTCCATTCTGTTCTCTGCTAATCTTACCGTATTGCTCAGTTTCAGTTCTGCCCACTCTGTGATGTTATCCTCCCATCTTTTCCTCTGTCTTACTCTCCTTCGCCCTCCTTGCACAGTACCTTGCATGATTGTCTTGGCAAGCCCTGTTAATCGTGTGACAAGTCCATACTATTCATTTTGCGTTTTTTCACAATGGCCAATAGCTCTTCATAGGGCCCAATGGCTTGCCTAATTCTGTTTCCCATTTCCTCATTCGTGAAATGATCTCTATACGAAATGCCAAGCAACCTTCGAAAGCATCTCATTTCAGTAGCTTGTATCCTCCTTTCGAGATCCACTGTGAGGGTCCATGACTCACAGGTATATAAGAACACAGATACAAACAAGGAGTGCATCAGTCTTATCTTTGAGCTGACTGAGATGTTTCTGTCTTTCCAAACTGTCTTCAGCCTTGACATTGCTGTTATTGTCATCGCAATCCTGGACAGTATTTTTGGTTTTGATCTCTCGTCTGTCACGATGGCTCATAAGTATTGAATTTATTAATTATTTCCAGTTTTTCCACCAACTGACCTAGCTCCTATTCCCTGCAAGACCATCGATGTCATTGGCAAAACATAAGTTCGTTATTGTTCTGCTTCCAATACTGACAGCTATTTCGTGGTCTTCCAGAGCATCTGTCAGGATTCTTTCAAGGAAAATGTTGAAGAGAATAGGCAAAAGCCTATTTATATAGATTTATATAGATTTATCTGTTTGCATACACCAAACTGACACGTATTTAGCACACCTAGCTTTATCTGTAAGCGTACACCAAACTCACACGTGCTGTCCTTACAAACCATCATTTTGATATTAATACTACAACAGCACCATATTAAATTCGATATCAAACCATATGTCGCCAAACCACATAGATGCCTAAACTCGATTCTGTCCTTGAAGCACACAGGTACACTCGCAGGACACCATTATCTTCACGTCACACACAGTACACTCGCAAAACACTATTATCTATACGTCACACACAAAGTATACTCGCAAAACGGCATTACGTCACACAGGCATAGTACACTCACCAAATAACCATTATCTTTATGTCACGCACACAGTACACTCGCAAAAGCACAAATATCTTTACATCACCCAAAAAGTATACGCACAAAACACCATTATCTTTACGTCGCACACAAAGTGCACTCGCAAAAACACCATTATCTTTACGTCAGACATAAAGTACACTCTCGAAAACACTACTTTCTTTACGTCACATCCAAAGTACACCCACCAAACACCATTACCTTTACAACACACGCAAAATACATTTGCAAAACTCCATTACCTTTACGGCACACACAAAGTACAATCACAAAACACCATTACCTTTACGTCGCACACAAAGTACAATCACAAAACGTCATTACCTTTACGTCGCACACAAAGTACAATCACAAAACGTCATTACCTTTACGTCACACATAATGTACACTCACAAAACACAATTACCTTCCCTTCTAACATTTGCATTTTCAGTACCTACAGTTAAATACATTATAAGTTTTAAATGCATTTTATTTAAGGTATTATTCCGTATAATATCATCTCACTTAGAAACATTCCGTGATAACGGAGTTTAGGAATATTCAAAAGAGAAATATGAGACGCCTTTAGTTAGATATGTCTTATTTCAAAACAGAAATATGGGACACCTTTAGTTAGAGATGTCTTATTTCAAAATATGGGACACCTTTAGTTAGATATGTCTTATTTCAAAATCAGAAATATGGGACACCTTTAGTTAGAGATGTCTTATTTCAAAATCAGAAATATGGGACACCTTTAGTTAGATATGTCTTATTTCAAAATCAGAAATATGGGACACCTTTAGTTAGAGATGTCTTATTTCAAAAGTGTAAACAAATGTAATAATGGTAATTCTAAGTGACATTATCAGTACTCAAGAAAGAAGTAAAGTTACCCGTAATATGTATTTATTTATCTTTACAAATACTGTACACAGAAAAGTTATGTCGGAGGTTAATTAGCGTATAGGAGTACTGTTTAAAATAATTTGGAAATCAGACAGAAATTATTGTATCACCAAGGGTTGTATAGTTAGTAGTCATGTTGTAAATGTAGATGTTGTCATCTTAAATGTAGGCAAGGCAAAAGGCAGGTCCCGCCCTTAGCTGTGTCATATCAATAGTTAAACTGAGACAAGGCAAAAGACAGGTCTCACTTTTAGCTGTGTCATGTCAATAGTCAAATTGAGACAAGCAAAAGACAGACCTCACCTTTTAGCTATGTCATGTCTATAGTTAAATTGAGACAAGCAAAAGACAGACCTCACCACGGCTTATCCACCGTTACACACACTTGGCCACCAAACGCTTACATCAGAGTTATATTCGCCTTTCTTTAAAATAAAAGCTATTAGCTTTTACTATTGCTTTCACTATCAAAAATGCAAAAGTAAAAGTCTGTTTCATGCAAGTCTTTGACAATTACCATAGTATAATATTGTGACGCCGTGTCTTTGACTATCATGATTATATTGCACAGACACCTGCGTACGCTAGCAATGGAGTGCTAGCTCGGCTGAAAATTTCCTCTTCATCATAAATTGCACGATCATTTTCCACTGACTTACTGTACTCAATTCATCAATTCCTTTTCCTCATAACAAGACTTCTTCAATAAAT
This sequence comes from Sinotaia quadrata, assembly GCA_028829895.1. Taxonomy (NCBI): domain Eukaryota; kingdom Metazoa; phylum Mollusca; class Gastropoda; order Architaenioglossa; family Viviparidae; genus Sinotaia; species Sinotaia quadrata. The sequence goes on from CM054177.1 coordinate 88,660,959, forward strand.
ATTCATTGACCTTTACTCAATTCATCAATTCCTTTTCCTCATAACAAGACTTCTTCAATAAATATTCATTGACCTTTACTCAATTCATCAATTCCTTTTCCTCATAACAAGACTTCTTCAATAAATATTCCTTGACCTTTACTGAATTCATCAACTCTTTTTTTTCGTCATCATAAATATCACGAGTAGATTTGTCTGTGATGAACTTGCTGGACTCACCTCCTCTCCTCTCCGACAGCCTCAATACATTGGTATTTGAACAAAGCTCCCCGACAGTTCTTGTTGTCACACGAAATGAAGGACAAGGAAAGGCTCACGGGATTGTCAAAAGCGTTGGGGTGGCTTCCCATGGCGGTAAAGAAAACTGATTTCAAATTTTTTTTTAAAATAAAGAATTGGTTCTATGTGTCCGCTTTATAAAGTACAATATTTAGTTTTTCCATTAGAAACAAAAAAGAGGTACTGTTAAAGCAGCTCCCTGGACTGTTTTGAATTACTTAGAAACTGGAGTAACCCCACGGATAGGGACTTTTTTCCTAGTGTCTCCATACAAAGTAATTATAAGTGCTTTAGAGCACTGACTATTAAAACAGACTGTCTGACAGATTGATCAACAGATTGACTGTTGGACTGCCCGATTTATTTTTGGACTACTCGATTTACTGATTGATTGTTGGACTACTCAACTAAAGGTTGGACTACTTGATTGATTGTTCGATTGCTTCATTGATTGTTGGATTACTTGATTGATTGTTGGATTACTCGACTGCCCGATGATGTTCGACTACACGTTTGACTGATTAATTGTTGGACTACTCGACTGAATGTTGGACTACACCACTGATTGCTGGACAACTCGATTGATTGACTGATTGGTTGTTGGACTACTCGACCGATTGTTAAACTACTCAATTGATTAACTGATACTTGCTTTTAGACTCATGCTATACACTATCGAGTCATTTACTAAGTGGCAAATGACGGCAAAACTGATTGTTATAAATCAAAGTTTCGCTTGAGTCACTGAATTGTATTGCTTGATGTTAAGGGTAATTCAGTTCTTGTATTACTTGTTGTTGTTAAGTGGGGGTCATTCTGTATATTGTATTACTTGTTTGCAGTCATTCAATTATTGTATTACTTGTTGTTAAGTGTCATTCTGTATATTGTATTACTTGTTTGGAGTCATTCAGTTATTGTATTACTTGTTGTTACGGGTATTTCAGTTATTGTATTGCTTGTTGTTAAGGGTCATTTAGTCATTGGATTATCATTCTCTTACTTCTTGTTAAAGTCACTCACTCATTGTGTTATTGATTGCTAAGAATAATTTATTTTGCTAGTAGCTCTTGATTCATATTTTTTGTTATAATGACGTTCATAAGTGAATCTTAGTTTTGCTGGCTGTTTTACCCTGTAAGTATACTAAGTCCCTATTACCTGCTTTACAATGCTTAGTTATATCGTGTGTTACTTCTTTACACTACGTGTATCGTTTGAGACATCACTACAATATTCTACTACTTTACACTGCGTGTTAACACGATGTATTAGTGCTTTACATTGTATGCTATTACACGTTTTACTACTGTACTTTGTATGTCGCTTCTTTACATTGTATCAGTTGGTTACTAATTTCGACTGGTTTACATGCTTTTGTTTACGATTTAACGCCGCAAGAATGTTTGTCCTAACGTTTCATGGAACTTTGTTCGTTTTGTTCCTGTCTCCAACCCTTTCCTTACTGCTTTCAAATTTCTCAATAGGAGTGGGCAGCAGTAACCCCCCCACCTTTTCGGATTCACTTTTCAGTAAATGTCGGAAGAACTATAAGTGTGTGTACCTATCCTAACCCAAAACACACCTGGCCCTGCAGAAAACCAATCTATCTTCACTCGCCATATTATGCTCAATTATGAGCCCCTTGCTCCAGTGCGTTCTGCCGCGACCGCCAGGGGGCGGAGAGTGGGGCACTAGTAATGGTGAGAAGTTCCATTCAACAATTTTCCACGGTGATTATTTTTCTGGCGATTAGTCGGTCGTTGGGCTCACTGCTACGGACATTGGGTACTAAGTCCAGTGAACGTACAAGGCCCCCATCCAACTCCACCCGAGACACTTAGGCCGCTGTCGATATCTGAGTGCTGCTGACCGCAGGAAGGACTCTGCAGACAAAGTGCTAAGAGTACCGTTCTGTAATTGTTTCGTACGGCTAGTTAAATTACATGTAGAGCTTTTGTTAAAATTATAATGCTAATCACAGAAAGTGAAGTTAGTGATAAATGATGTTAGTGACACAAGTGAAGTTATTGATATAAAACAAATTAGTGACATTAAGTTATTGATATAAGACAAGTTAGTGACATTAAGTTATTGATATAAGACAAATTAGTGTCATAATTGAAATTATTGATATAAGACAATTTAGTGACGTAAGTGAAGTTATTGATATAAGGCAAATTAGTGACCTACTTGAAGTTATTGATATAAGACAAGTTAGTGTCATAATTGAAGTTATTGATATAAGACAAGTTAGTGTCATAATTGAAGTTATTGATATAAGACAAGTTAGTGTCATAATTGAAGTTATTGATATAAGACAAGTTAGTGTCATAATTGAAGTTATTGATATAAGACAAGTTAGTGACGTAAGTGAAGTTATTGATATAAGACAAGTTAGTGACGTGAGTGAAGTTATTGATATAAGACAAGTTAGTGACGTGAGTGAAGTTATTGATATAAGACAAGTTAGTGACGTGAGTGAAGTTATTGATATAAGACAAGTTAGTGTCATAATTGAAGTTATTCATATAAGACAAATTAGTGTGATAAGTGAAGTTATTGATATAAGACAAGTTAGTGTCATAATTGAAGTTATTGATATAAGACAAGTTATTGACGTAAGTGAAGTTTGTGATGTAAGTGAGGTTGGTGATAAATGAGTTTACTAATAAAAATTAATTTAGCGATAAATGAATATACTGATAAAAGTGAAGTTAGTGTTAACGTGAAGTTAGTGGTATAAGTGAAGTCGGCGATAAATGAAGTTAGAGATAAATAAAGTTAATGAAATAAAGTTAGTTTTAAATGAAGATATGATAACGTGGAAAAAATATATATTTTTAGTATTTCTTATATTCTCTCTGTCTCTTGTCTCTCTTTCACACACACACACACACACACACACACACACACACACACACACACACACACACACACACACACACGCACGCACACACACACACACACACACACACACACACACACACGCACGCACACAAACACATGCACGCATCCGCGCGCTCATTTGCCTGTGGATATGAAGAAAATCATGACCGCGTCATTTCTTTAAAAGTTTCATTTATAAATGTGTGTTCGTATTTGTGGTTCCTGAGACCAAACTGCCAGTATCAATAAAGCTAATGTGCCCTGCTTCCTCAGCGTCGAGAATCGACATTGATTTACTGACACAATTGGTATCAGAATGAGTGACAAACTGAGGGCAAAGCTGTGAGTCACAAACTGAGGGCAATGCTATGAGAGACAAACTGAGGGCAAAGCTGTGAGTCACAAACTGAGGGCAATGCTATGAGTGACAAACTGAGGGCAATGCTATGAGTGACAAACTGAGGGCAATGCTATGAGTCACAAACTGAGGGCAATGCTGTGAGTCACAAACTAAGGGCAATGCTATGAGTCACAAACTGAGGGCAATGCTATGAGTGACAAAGTGAGGGCAATGCCCTGAGTGACAAACTGAGGGCAATGCTATGAGTGACAAACTGAGGGCAAAGCTATGAGTGACAAACTGAGGGCAATGCTATGAATGACAAACTGTGACAAACTGAGGGCAATGATATGAGAGATAAACTGAGGGCAAAGGTATGAGTGATAAACTGAGGGCAAAATTGTGAGTGATAAACTTAGGACAAAATTGTGAGTATAAACTGAGGACAAAGCTATGAGCGACAAACTGAGGGCAATTTCCTTTCTTCTCTTTATTTCTCTCAACCCGCACCCCGCATCTCTCTCTCTCTCTCTCTCTCTCTCTCTCTCTCTCTCTCTCTCTCTCTCTCTCTCTCTCTCGTGTGGCATATCTTAAGCAAATTCTTTTATAACACATGATGGCATGTGTTAGGTAAGCAAATTATTTATAAACACATGACGTGGCATACGTTAAGCACACACAAAATTAATTGCTCACGTTTGTGCGTGTTCCTAAGCCAGTTATTTATTTTTTATAAAACGAAAAACAAACCCAGCAGAATGTTCAAAATGGTAAAATGATTTCAGTTTTAGACAAAACAAGCAGTTAGACTTTATTCAGATTAGTACAAAAGGAGGCTAGATTTCAAGGGTTCTGCTTGACGCAAATGGATAGAATGATTGTCCGTAGACTAATCAAGATTTTATATGGGGTTCAGGTTGACAACACTAGACGCTAGATTTAGTGGCTCAGTTTGAAGAAATAAAAGTTGGTCTCAGCTCTGCTTGACCAAACAACAGTGTAGGACGGGTTCAGGTTGACAACACTAGACGCTAGATTTAGTGGCTCAGTTTAAAGAAATAGTAATACTAACTATAAAACACAACTGTTCTAGAATCTTGGATGAGCTCACAAAGCACACCATCGAGAATCGTCCTGAATTTCTCATGCACTATCAAGCACATCAGGAGGAATGTTCTCGAATTTTCGTGTACGTTTACTCAACAAACCATGGAGAACATTCAAATTAATCTTCATGAATTCTCGAGAGCAAACTCAAGCCACCATTTCCGCTGTATTGGCTTTCAAATGGAATTCACAGGAATTAACTTACAGCAACACGTTTTACTGATAAGTTGATAACAACACGTTTTACTGATAAGTTGATAACAACGCTGGATGCACACACCAACGTAATGAAGTAAAGTATAGTAGTCACTGTAGCATGACACTACAAGAAAAAGTTTTGCTTTTCTCTGTAAAAGTCAAATTAAGGCAGCACTAAATTTCAGGCATATTTTATCTCTAAACTCCTTTCTCTCTTACAAACATTCTGAACTAAAAAATCCTGCAATAATTTCATTAGCCCGATACACACAACATACGAAACATAGTATCGATCAAAATTCACAAGTATAATGTACAATATAATCAAATTAGTGAGCATAGAAATAATGGCTCATTTACATAAAGCATTGTCCAGTTCAAGTCATAGAACAATAGCAAACATGTATGAAATATTTCCAAATCCATTCCTTCTTTATCAGTCAGTTAACTTACTATAAGCTAATGATCGCCTTTATGACCAGACTCGAGTTACATTCAAATTCAAAGCGATTAGAATAGAGCACTTCTTCAACAAAGAAACTTTTGGTCCATCCCGTTGGTTGAGGTTGTTAGGAACAAGTGGGAGACTATTAGTCAGAAAAAAAGAAAATTACTCATCCAGTTGGAACTGGTTTGGATTGCATCAGCAATTTCTAGCCAATTCTCCACCTGAGTTGTTTACTTCCAACTTTGACACTTAAAAATATCAGCATAAGTAGTGCCCAAGCTCGGGTCAATTTGACATTTACAATTTATATAACTATCAAGTCTAGAAATAGGAAGAGGCATATTTATATAATAATCAAATCTAGAAATAGGGATAGGCAAATTTATATAACAATCAAGTCTAGAAATAGGGATAGGCAAATTTATATAACAATCAAATCTAGAAATAGGGAAAGTCTAGATAGGCAAATTTACTCTGCCACACGTCGGTGCACTAATTTCCGGTTGATATAAACATAGGCTAATTGAAAGGATACGTCATAGCTTGCAAATCAATGGGGAAAATTAGATTTAAACAAGGCTTGCCAAACTCCTAACTGTTAAAAATTAAAATTAAAAAATGCCATCAATCGCAGGCAGTATTAACAGGAGGTAATTCAAAGATATGCACTTTACAACCGGCCTGTCTTGAGAAATCACATCATGACTGATTTAAGAACTATACGGTCTTAAAATTTATTTAAACTGATTTAGCTTCACTCGGTGCAGTTCGGTGTCTTCCTGGCTGCTCATTCTGTAGCCGTTATCTGCGTAACGCATCACTTCACAAGTGATGACTGCAGCCAATAGGCGTTTATTTTACTAGAGAAAAGTTCGAACGACCGCACATTAAAAACTTGCTTAGTTCTGAAATAATGTTAATCAGGCAGTATGTAGACCTGTGTGTCATTCTCTCACGCCAGAGTTGCCTTCGAAGGGAGATAACGCACGCCGCGTTTTATGGCAGTGTAGCTCACGCTGAACCCACAACATGGCCGTACTTCTCCGGTACTGTCCTTTGTGCCAGCCCTGCGCTAAATTGAGGGTTATTGAGGGTTTATGACAAAGCTGCTCATCAATAATGCAGCAAAGTATCCAGACAAACATTCAGGTGGTGACAGCAAACGCTCAGCTGGGCTCACTGCACCGAGACAGCGAAAACAAAAGGCCCCAGTCTCACTCCATATCCTTACATATCGCGCACAAGAACGCGGTGTGAGCTCGCGGAATGCAGTCAATCAATTTGCGAGAGGGAGAGATGAAGGGGTGGGGTGAGAGAAATAAAGAAAAGAAAGGAAAGATGGAAAGACTGAGAGAAAGAGTTGTGTGGAGACATAAAACCGAGTGAACAGACTAAGTAAGATAGATGAGAAGATGAAAGAGTTGCGTGGAGACAAAACAGAGAGTGGGGAGATTAATACAGATAGATGGGGAGATAGAGAGCAATAGGGAGACTCAGAGAAATGAGATGATAGAAAAAGATAATGGATAGAGAAAAGAAAATTTGGGAGACTTGAAAGATAGATGGGAGAATTTGGAGGAAGAACGAAACACGTGGAGATAGAGAACTGAAGAATTAAGAGAATTAAGTAGATAATGAAAGAGAAGTGATGAGAAAAAGAGAGAGAATAAATTGATACTGAAGAAGAGGAGATGAAAGACACAGAGAAATGAAAAGATAGAAATAGGAGAGCCATCGAGAAAGAGAGAAAAAGGAATGCGGGGAAAGATGTACGGAAGCAAACAGATAGAGAGAGAGATAAGGAGATAGAAAGAAGGTGACAACGAATTAGAGACAAACGTCAACAAAGGAATGAGAGAGAGAAAATAAGGGTTGGGTGAACAGAAATTTAAAATAACAACATCTATCTATCTATCTATCTATCTATCTATCTATCTATCTATCTATCTATCTATCTATCTATCTATCTGTCCGTCCGTCCGTCCGTCCGTCCGTCCGTCCATCCATCCATCCATCCATCTGTCTGTCTGTCTGTCTGTCTGTAGATCTGTCTGTATTATCTACTTTTTAATCCGTTATAATACGATATCTACTGACTCGGTAGTGTAAATTAATACTTCTAATGTTAACACACGTCAAAGCAAGTAATCTAATGCACAGCATTAATAATATTTTTTTTTTAAAGTGAGATGCGCTGATAAATTACAAGCTGCCACCAGAGATAAAATTCAGCAGAAAATAATATACACGACCTGACACAACCTTAATTCTGGTTCTCACCTATACCGGAGCATTTAACTCGTATTGGCAAAAGATCATTTTATTACCCTTAAAAACAAATACATACAATTTTGGTATATCGAGCATGTGAACTTTGTGCCCGCCACCAATCTAGCGCTACAGAGCCCAGCACTAAGTTAGCGGGAGAGAACTCACCATTAAAGTGTATCTTCTAGTTGTGAAGTAAATTTTCATATATGAGTCCAGAGATTAAATATTTCAACCCTTGAATTCGAACACTTGACATTAATCACTAAGGGTAGTTAAATTCTTTTTTTTTTTTTTTAATATTGCGACTAACAGAAATCGCGGAATCTCTCAACGGAAGTGACTTACTGAGAGGTCATTGTCTTTGTTTACATTCAACTGTTGACAGGCATTCCAGCATCGTCTCTTGTCATTTATTCACTATCGACCACCTTCAAAGATGTGTATCAGTGAGTGGAGAGGAAAACATGTTACTAAACTATATATGTTTAAACCTAAACAAGAAATCTCCACTTCAGAGACAGAAAACATGTTACTAAACTATATATGTTTAAACCTAAACAAGAATCCGAAACAGCCAGGTGAAGCAATAACTTCGGTAGCCGGGAGTGGAGACATACTAGTTGAGTTCAACTAGCATTGTGCATGTATACCACAGTCTTTTATTTTGACTCATTTTACAGCACGAATTACTTTCTGACTCTAGATAATAATTAACAGTTATTTTTTTTTAAAATCCATGTTTTGTTATATATTGTATTGGAAAGAAATGTACAAGTCAATTATTGTCAAATGGAGATTTACAACAGTGATACACATTACTGTTCTAATCGTCTGTAGACAAAAAAGAAGTGACAGTTGTATAGACAAAATACATAAGTGACTTGTAGTAAAGTAGACAAAATACATAAGTGACTTAATGTAAATTGGAATATAAATAAATTTAATTGTATGATTTACAGTTTGCCTGTACATACTCCAGCATACACACATATATATATATATATTTCTCATAACAAAATAGGCACAACAACAACAATCACCAAGCAAATTTATAGTGTTATATACATTATATTTATATGAATATCTTATGAAAATAATCTTTTCATGGTTGGTTTTTTATACTCCAAGTGCACCGCAATTTCATAATGGCAGAACTAGGTATATGTCATATAAATTTCATCTAAAAATAAGTATTTCAGATTTGTTATTTATGTATTTAGTATATGCTTTAAATACAGGTCTTTAAAAGCTCAATATATTTTTACATTTAGTATTAATGACTAGTCATACACATTCCTGTACAGATGTGTAGACTACTAGCAGACAGACAGATAGGTAGATAGATAGACAGACAGACAGACAGACAGACAGACAGACAGATAGATAGATAGATAGATAGACAGATAGATAGATAGATAGATAGATAGGTAGATAGATAGATAGATAGGTAGATAGATAGATATGTGTGTATGTGCGTGTTTCTATAAAATGTACAATTGTATGTTTATATATTAGATGTCTGAGAAATATGTATATTACACAAGCACACTTTGTACATACAGTTGTATGCAATACAAAATAAACCCTTCCGTTATATATATCATTATCTTATTGATTTTTCATTTGTGTTATGTACAAATAATTTTCTTTAAAAAAGTATTTTCAGTGTTAATACAAAATCAGAATTTAACAAGAAAGAGATAGAAAGATGACATAGGCCTACTATTATTATGTAAAAATACTGTATTATTACAAATGGTTCACATTTACATGTTTGTTCTTGTTACATTTGTAAATATGAACATATAAGTGTGTATGTCTTTGAGAGAGAGAAAAAAGTGTGCAAAATTTAATGAGTAAACTATATATACCTTCATGTAAAATTTATAGATATTTATCTCTAATGATAATTGTAAAAATACATGTTAAGTTTGCTCTTAAAATTGTGAGAGAGAACATTTAATTTATAGAGATGATACAAAAATTTATAGAGATGATACAAAAATTTATAGAGATGATAACAAAAAAATTTATAGAGATGATGACAAAAAAATTTATAGAGATGATAAAAAAATTTATAGAGATGATAAAAAAATTTATAGAGATGATGACAAAAAAATTTAATGAGAAAAATAAACACTTTTTATATTGAGAGCTGATCCATTTAGCAAGCTTATATAGTCAGTCTAGAAACAACAAACCTTACTTTAGTATACAAACAGAGATAATGGAAATTGATACTTTTGATTTTGCTGTTTTGACTTACAAGGTTTGTGCTTAAAACAGTCTGTGCAAATTGAACTAATACATTAAACAACAGGCAGATACACTGTAAGCTAGTGGTACAGCGCTCACCGCTAAGCTAGAGCTCACCATTAAGCTAGAGATGCAGAGCTAACCAGATCTCACCACTAAGCTAACAGTGCAGAGCTCACCACTAAGCTAGAGGTACATGACTCACCACTAAGCTAGAGGTACAGAGCTCACCACTAAACAAAAGGTATAGAGCTCTCTGCTGAGTTAATGGTATATTGCTTAGCTCAAAATTAAGGTAGCAGTACAAAGCTCACAACTAAGCTAGAAGTACAAAGCTCACCGATTAGCTAGAGGTATATTGCTTAGCTCAAAATTAAGGTAGCAGTACAAAGCTCACAACTAAGCTAGAAGTACAAAGCTCACAACTAAGCTAGAAGTACAAAGCTCACCGATTAGCTAGAGGTATATTGCTTAGCACTAAACTAATAGGAGAGAACTCACCACTACGCTAGCGTGACAGAACTCACCACCACCAGTTAAAACTCGCACCACACTGAACTCTTCAGTCCACCCCGAAACAGCGGGGCAGCGCAACGTACCCGATTTACTAATCAAAAGGTGTTAGAGACTGCAGTGGCCTGTTGGCTCAACTGATAGCCCCCTGCATCCTTTGTCTCTGAGACGAAAGCACGATAGTCAGACGTTTATCATCTTAATTGACTCTGGAGCCCGGACACCGGGTAGTTGCAGAAGAATGTATCGGATGGGCATATGAGAACCGATTATTTGGGGCTTCGTCGGTCGACACCATTCGGCACAGAGCACGTAGCTGCCGTATCCGTAACAAATGAAAGATGTGCTGTGTGCATGTTACAAATATTGTTTGGCCGTCCAGTAGATAACTATAGATTTCTTTTAGATTGATAAATCGGACTTTGTGACTTCGAAATGCGTGCATGTTACAAATATTGTTTGGCCGTCCAGTAGATAACTATAGATTTCTTTTAGATTGGTAAAAGTCACATACTTCGAAACGCGTGCTTGCATGCACTAGACGAAAAGTAAAAGGAAAGGGGGAAGGGGGGATGTACAAAGAGGGGAAAACGATACTTTATTTGATCCTTTCACACACATGGATATATTTAATTTCTTTTAAGTCTACTTATGTCTAGAGTTTCACATTGATACAGATGTACATGCATGTGAACGCACGAGTATTTTAACACAGTAAATGAAACATTGTAAAACGAAACATAGTCAAATGAAACATTGTAAAACGAAACATAGTCAAATGAAACATAGTCAAATGAGACATTATTGTGTTTAGTGTTAGAGTTGTCATGTCCATTTAGAAGCAGCTCTTACACTTTGAAAGAAAAAACATGTATTTATTTGAGCTTATTATTAGCTATGTGTTATTATCTAACTGTAAATATACTTTAAGTAGCGCAAGAGTTGTGATAGTTTATAAAATTTACAGTGTGTAAACTTAAGATAAAGCAAGATTTTTGACAGCTTACAAACTTCACAATATGTCTTTTGTATTCATTAAAACACTTCGCATACAAACTTGGGGATTGAGTTGTCTGTACTAACTGCTTTTTTAAAACTTCAAGAAATTACAAAATGTTTGAAATGCGACATTGTTGCTTGATACAGTCACGTTGACAGCAGTAGATATTTGTTTTGCAATCAACATTTCGCTGCTTACAACAAAAACTGATTATCAATTCATAACCCATAACAAACATAACAAATAAAAACAGGCAAAATACTGGAAATAATTTGTAATGCCTTGACTTATATACGGAATCTTGTTTCCTTTAGTTAGACAAGCAAGTGACATTATGTAAGAGTTCAATTGAATTTATAATGCATCTACGAAAATGTTTTCAAACAAACTTGGAAATGCGGCTACATGTATTTGAAAATAGTTTTCAAACAAACATGGAAATGCAGCAATTGGAAAATAATTTTATTGCAGAGATAGAAGACTTTGAATGTCGTTAGATAAGCTCATAAAGGCTTTATAGTACATTTACTCAAATGGCTATGCGCAGTATGAAATAGTGCAATTAACATACTGGCTATGTGTGTGTCAGAATGCACTATACACGTTGCACTAATTATTAATGCTTGCTTTAAGTCCACGCAAGTTGATGGATGTTTCCTGTAGATCCATGTGTATTATAAGTTATTGCAATTTTTGTGTAGACCCATGTGTATTATAAGTTAATGCATGTTTTGTGTAGACCCATGTGTATTATAAGTTAATGCATGTTTTGTGTAGACGCATGTGTATTATAAGTTAATGCATGTTTTGTGTAGATCCATCTGTATTATAAGTTGATGCATGTTTTGTGTAGACCCCTGTGTATCATAAGTTGATGCATGTTTTGTGTAGACCCCTGTGTATTATAAGTTATTGCATGTTTTGTGTAGACCCCTGTGTATTATAAGTTAATGCATGTTTTGTGTAGACCCATGTGTATTATAAGTTAATGCATATTTCCTGTAGCTCCATGTCAATATAAGTTGATGCATGTTTCCAGCAGCCCCACGTGTACTATAAGTTGATGCATGTTTCCAGCAGCCCCACGTGTACTATAAGTTGATGCATGTTTCCAGCAGCCCCACGTGTACTATAAGTTGATGCATGTTTCCAGCAGCCCCACGTGTACTATAGGTTAATGCTTCACGTGGAACATTGAATCCTTCAGATCTAAGTATACCGTCAGTCAATGATTGCCACTGGACAATATTTCATATGCTAATGTTTACAATACCGATCTACATGAACTAGAATGTGAATATTTATTATTGGTCTGTGTTTACTCTGCCAAAATTTTTAAAGGTTTACACGTACTATAGGTCTATGTGTTCTACAGGTTTATACGCACTACATGTCTATGTATACTATAATGTTATGCATACATCGGGTCTGTGTATACTATAATGTTATGCATACTACAATACTACATGTATGTGTGATGTATATTTTTATGAGTACTACATGTCTGCGCTTAATATATTTTAAAGATGTGTGCCTACTGTACGTTAATACATAATACAGTTCTGTGCATATTAAAGGTACGTGCGTACTAAAGTTACTTGTTTACTACAGGTCAGTGCGTACTAAAAGTACATATGCACTATAGATTTATGTGTAGTACTTGTCTTTGCACATATTATTATAAATCTATTATCACAATCTATAATCTAATCATAATCATAAAATTTACCAACGAGTTCACTTCAGTAATTCATTATAAAAATTCTGTTTTGCTGTTGAAAGGGAGGTAATTCCTCTTACTTAAGCAACGGCTCATCACAACACTTTAAAAGCTATTGACAACACTGAATTGCCACAAACAATGGACAAGCATCGAGCAAGAAAGAATAATGGGCTCCCTTAAAGGACAGTCACGTCATTTGACAGCAATTCGAACGTCTTTAAGTTCTTTCTATCGCAAGAAACCTATCAGCCACGAGGAAACTAGTTCGTTAACCACAAAAACCAATGGATAAAAGAATTATTGAAGGTAGTGCTTTGTCTTCCCGACTACAGTGCGCAAAAATCGAATTGTAATGGTCTTGAGGTCCATTTCCTTCAGAATAATGTTTTCTGCTTTCTTGCATCTTGTCTGCGGAAAACAAATCGAAACTGCAGGTCGCTGCTGCTTGTTTGATTTACTTAACGTTCAGCCCAAGTTGGCGCTTTAAGCCCTTCTGTGACGTAGGACAGCCAGACTTAAGGTTTCTGTCATTTGAGCACTTGTGCATAACTAACGTGTCTACGTTTTATCTTTGACTCGAAACAATGCTCTGTCTAGTACGACATGTTTGCATGCCTGTCACCGTACTAAGCTAACCCTAATACGATTGCTTTAGGTTTATCTGAATAAAAGAGTCGAAATAAATGCATGTCTTCTTTTAAATGTCAGGATATCTAGTTCAACATGGCATAATTGTCAGGTTACCAATTTCATCTTCACACACACACACACACACACACACACACACACACACACACACACACACACACACACACACACACACACAACCACACACACGCACACAACCACACACACACATACTGGATATCTATATTTACTCCTACACACACACACACACACACACTGGATATTTAAGTTCATTCTCACTTAAGCGTCAGAATAAAGGATCAACATCACTTTGATGTCTGGGAAACGAGTTTGCTTTATTTATGGCGCCAAGGTCATAAGTGCTTCCTAAGAAAGGTGAGATTTGTCTTCTATTTTGGTGCCAGGATAAAAGTTTCGCATGCAAATTTCGCACATATATTTCGGACTTGTTTTCACTTTTACATGTCAGGGTACAAGAGAAAAATGGGCAAACGGATTTCTATTGCTTAGACCTATAAAACAGTTCAATGATTTTGCTTGCATTCTTACGGCCTTATATTACGTCATTATAGTTCGTCATAGTGATGTCATGGAAAAGGAATAGCTCTTTCAAATGGTGCTTAGATAACAAGTTAGAATCTACAAATTTGTTTTTGAATTACATGCACTCTGCAACTCGTTTACACTCACCCGTTACAGCTCAAGTGCAGTTCGGCTCACCTTAACTCACCTAAGCTCACACTGAGTTGCCGTGGTGCGCTTTGATCGCAGCTCGTTACTGCTGCAGGTCTCAACTGTTTGTGGTTGGCGCGTCAGTTTCGACCCCACACTTCCAGGAAAGTCGATAGCGGCAATTGGACAATCAAGTGTGTGTGATCGCGGACTACGTGTGCGACTTCCGTTTTAGAGTTATTATTATCATTACTATCAATATTATTATAGTTTTACTATAATAGTATTATTATAGCTTTAAGATAATTTGTTCTTTCTCGAGAGAGCTTAAACGGCGATAATTTTATTTTTTGTCGTGGACATTTCATTTATTTGTCGCTGAACATTTCGTGCTATGTATACGGTAACAGTCAAGACAAAACAAATTCCCTAATGAGGTGGAAAATGTGAAATAAACAAAAGTAACAAACGAACAAAACTCGAGCAAAGGATAAAAACATAAGATGAGTACAAGAAAATAAAGGTTTCAAGAAATTGTCTCATGGATTTTCTCTTAATTTTGTTTAGTTAATTAATAACTGGATTTTTCCTTTTTAGTTAGTTTATTTTTGTTTTGTTTAATACTTTTAACTGGGAGTGGTGAGTGGTTGTTTATTTGCAACAAGTCCGCTGCAATGTGAGTGTTGGTGTATTTTACCAGGTGTCTCAGTAATGTACTGTTTAAAGTTTATTCAAATATTTTCTTTATTAATGATCAGAATGGTTAGATCGTTTTTTCTCTTACTTTACCCCTCTCTTTCTTTATCTGCCCTTTAAATAGACAATAATAAGAAAACTTCCATGAATCTACACACACACACACACACACACACACACACACACACACACACACACACACACACACACACACACACACACACAGACACACACACACACACACAGAGACAGACACATACATTCAGAGATACAGACAGAAAGACAGACACACACACATGCAAAACACACCTGCAGACACATACGTATATGCAGACACACATAAACACATACATACTTGCAGACACATACACACCTGCATGCACACGCACATGAAGACATATACACACGCACTAAGGAAAGTTAGGCTACGTACATATACTCAAATTCACATTCACAAAGTAAACATTTGCACAAACCCAAAAGAAGAAATGGTCATATACACACAACCATACACATACAAAAATACTAAGGAGAGGTGGACACGCCAACACACACCTAGGAAGGGAGAGGGAGAAGGGGAGAGGAGGGAGACAAAGAAAGAGAGAGGGAAAAAAGACGCTGAGAGAGAGAATAATCTGAGAAATAATGGTATTGATAGACAGACAGTCAGATAGATAGATAGATAGATAGATAGATAGATAGATAGATAGATAGATAGATAGATAGATAGATAGATAGATAGATAGATAGATAGATGGATGGATGGATTAATAGATAGATAGATAGATAGATAGATAGATAGATAGATAGATAGATAGATAGATAGATAGATAGATAGATAGATAGATAGATAGATAGATAGATAGATAGATAGATAATACAAAAATAAGGTACAGCTAATGCACAGACAGATATTCAGAGAGAAGAGAGGAATACAGGAGCTAAAGCGAAAGAGTTGGTTGTTGGTTGTGGGAGTGGGGAGAAATACAGAGAGAAAGGAAGGAAATCGGGAGACTGTGAGAGAGAGAGAGAGAGAGAGAGAGAGAGAGAGAGAGAGAGAGAGAGAGAGAGAGAGAGAGAGAGAGAGAGAGAGAGAGAGAGATACTTACACACACACACAGAGAGCAATGATGAGAGACGCTATTGATCGGGAAATGTGCCGATGATGATGTTTAACTGCCCAACATGAACGCTACACTGTTGCAGCCTTTTGTCATAGACATACAGACGGGCACGTGGCCCGCTAATTTGTCCTGGTAATTGGACTTTTAAATTATCACTCGACCAGTTTAAGTTCGATTCCAGCAGCTCAAAAAGCCTTATTAATTCCCCTTTATTGAACAATTATAACACAATTAAGGACGAAAGAGATTTTGATTCAAAGATTTTCAAGCCCTTCTGAAGTTTCATAAAACAATATATATTGTGAATGTTTATAAGTATGTTCGCTGTTTTCTTGCTTCTTTCTGTCAAATTTATTGACATGCTTAATATCTTCTTGCATCCTTCTGTCAAAGATATTGGCATGTTTAATATCTTGCGTTTTTCTGTCCGAAATATATTGGCATGTTTAATAGTATGATTTCTGTCTGATTTGTGTATTTAATATCTTTTTGTATCTTTCTGTAAAATATATCGTTATGAATAATATCTTCTCCTGTCCTTCTGTCA
The DNA here is from genome assembly GCA_028829895.1 of Sinotaia quadrata. Lineage (NCBI taxonomy): Eukaryota > Metazoa > Mollusca > Gastropoda > Architaenioglossa > Viviparidae > Sinotaia > Sinotaia quadrata. The sequence goes on from CM054177.1 coordinate 88,677,670, forward strand.
AAGATATTTGTACTTAATGTCTTCTTCATGTTTAATATCTTCTTACCTTTATCTGTCAAAGATATTGGCATGTTTAATAGTATGATTTCTGTCTGATTTGTGTATTTAATATCTTCTTGTATCTTTCTCTAAATATATCGTTATGATTAATATCTTCTCCTGTCCTTCTGTCAAAGATATTTGTATTAAACATCTTCTTCTGCTTTTCTCTCAAAGATACTGGCATGTTTAATATCTTCCTGTGTCTTTCTCCCAAACATATTTAGTACGTTTAACATCTTCTTGTGTCCTTTAAGACATTATTGCACTTAATATATTTTTTTATTTAAAAAGAACAAGAAAAAACGGTGTTTAATATTTTGTATGGCCCTTCTCAAATTTCGCTATGTTTAATATTATATATTCTATTAAGATGCCGGTAAGTCCAATATCTTTCTGTCTTCAGAATATTATTATGCTTAATCACTTTTTGTATCCTTCTATGAGACTAGTATGTGTAATATCTTTCATCCTTTTATGATTTAGGTATGTTTTATACCTTTGATCTTTCAGCGACACTAGAATGTTTACAAATCTTTTATCCTTTCCAGGACACTGGTATGTTAAATACTTCTAATAGTGGTATGTTCAATATCTTCAATAATCCTTCTAACACTTATGGCATTTGGAATATCTTCGTAGTTTTCTTCCATATCTTTCAACACCACCCCTTTTCTCTTAATTGGTAGGTCTAGTACTTATATCTTCATCCGTTCTCTTTCTAAGTGGTTGGTATGTTTAATGTCTTCTTTCATTTTGTATTGGTTCATATATTCATCGTTTTTCTTTTCCTTTGACCGGGATGTTCAATGTTTTGTGTCAGTTTATTTTAACTGAACAGTGTGACAGTATAGTTTTTGATATGTTCAAGATTTTCATCCGTTCTTGTCTCCAAGTGACTGGTACGTTCAAAACCTTCTTCCGGTTTGAATCTTCTTCGCACCACTAGGGACTGAGACAACAGCAGCCGTCTTTAGGGGTTCGGTAGTCCGTTCAAGTCTTTGATTTGGCCTAATCTGTGTGCATGTGAGTGTGTTTGTGCTGTTCGCATCTGCGTGTGCATAGTCGCACGGGCGTGTGTGTGTGTTGGTGCTCCGATTGCGTGAGATCAGTCGGATTGAGAGCAAGCGATTTTTACTTCATACCAACAAGGATATTTACAAATAATTTTAAAGTTTGGAAATTGAATGTTGGCTCCCTAATAAAAAGCAATTAAAGGATAATCTTGGAAAGCATTTGCACTCACTTTTACTTTTTAATGAAACAGTAAAGAGTATCCATCTACGGTAGAATATGTTTGAAAGGAACAACTAGAGTTTAAAGCTAGAAGTTGTAGGAACAGTTACAGTTTGCTGGCAACAGTAATAGGAACAACAATAGCTTACAGGGAGCAGTTGAAGGAACAACTACAGTTAACAGGCAGCAGCTATAGGAACATCCATTTTTTTTTACTGGTGACCTTTAATAATAGGAATAACTATTGTTTAATGGCAACAGTTGTTAGAACTTCTATTGCTTACTGGCAACAGTTGTTAAACTGTCTATTATTTACTGGTAACATTTGTAAGAACATCCATTGTTTACTGGTAGCATTTGTAGGAACATCCATTGTTTACTGGTAGCATTTGTAGGAACATCCATTGTTTACTGGTAGCATTTGTAAGAACAATTTGGAACATCTACAGTTCACAAGTAGCAATTACTTAGAGATAAATAATGATCCATTTGTTTGTACCCTAATAAAATATTCCTATAATAATAATATTATAATTATTAATATTAATATTATTATTTTCATAAGATGCTTAACCCCGTGGAAACTCTAAGCCTATTATTAAATTATTAAATAAAAATCAAAAGTCTTAACATTAGCTACTCAAACACTCAAGAAAACTAAGATAATGTAAACAAAGCAAAAACACAATTATTTAACAAATAACTGTTACTACATAAACACTTAAGAAAACTAAGATTAAGTAAACAAAACAAAGGAAAAACACAATTATTTAACAAATAACTCAATTATTTATCAAATAATTAATTGTTGCTACACAAACACTTAAGAAAACTAAGATATTTTAAACAAAACAAAAACACAATTATTTAACAAATAATTAATTGTTGCTACACAAACACTTAAGAAAACTAAGATATTTTAAGAAAAACAAAAACACAATTATTTAACAAGAACTGTTGATACACAAAAAGAAAGGAAAATAAATGAATTTTCAAATATACAGTTTAAGAATCATTGACACAGAAGTGTCAGTGCTAATATTGCTGATGAAAAGAGTGTTGCTTATTGCTATCCTAATTTGCTGTTAGGCAGATAAGACAATTTAATAGACGGGTGAGACACATGTTCACTTCCTGCAATTAGCGGTTTGAATTGCCCGGATAAAAGTAAGGCAGATAATTATGTCTGTAGTAGAATTATCATTCGTTACGATATTTTCAGTGCAACAATAACGGCCTCGATAAACGTAATATTCCTTTTGTACTTAAAACCGCCTTGACACAATTTACTAAACATCGCAAGTCTTATATTTATTGTTAATTTCGACAATCGTTTCAATGACGGTCGGAACTTAAGAACTTGTTTTCTTTCTAAGTCCTAGGCACACCGAGACAATTGAGGCAAGAAGATATGTATCGATAGCTTGCTTCAGTCTTTGTCTCCTGACGTTTGAATCCAAATATCCGGATGTCAAACAGCAGAAGAGTTTGTTGATGACGTGTTTGTTCGAGGCGGATTGTGTTTTCACAGTAATTTTCCGAGGGTGTGATAGATGAGCGTTCGGAATGCAATACAGTTTGGTCGCCTCGGCCATTGTGTGCACATCGCATGGCCGGGCTGTGTGGCTCTTCCCACCTGTCTCACGGGCTCTCGACGCGTGGTGTTGTTTTGCTTATTGATTATTATGTTAATAGGAGATGTCTTTTAGCAATTCCTTTGATAAACTCGGTGGAAAGGAAAATGAGTGCACCAGTTTGTGATGTAGTTGAAATTGCCATTCCATATGCTTGCACAAAGAGACGAATGACCTAGTTTACGTTTTCATTTTTAAAAAAATAAATAAATATAACAAAAGAGCAAGTAATATTGTTTTGTTTCTATTTGGTAGGGTATGACGGAAAAGTGATGGGAGAAGTTTTGATAGACTGCTTGTCTCCCTTTGTGCAAAATATTTCGTATTAGCCACTTTAGACTTTTGTCTTCTTCATAAATATTTAATGTAAGTTTTGCTTTCATAATCAGGTAATATAATATATGATAACTCGCACACAATACACACCTACCCCACACAAACACTCACACACGCACTCGCACACTTCTAAACTGTAAACTTTGCGATATAATCTGTCTGTCAACTTAAGATATACTAAAAATTTACATGATCGTTTCTTACAAATAAATTTAAAATATCAATGCACAAAGTTTGAAATAGTACTAATTAGGCCATATGTACTAAATGTATATTTCATTAGTAAATATTATAGTAATAATAAGGCCATAGTACTAAATGTATATTTCGTTACTAAATATGATAGTACTAAAGAGGCCATATTGATATATGATAGTACTAAAGAGGCCATATTGATATAAATATGATAGTACTAATAAGGCCATATAAATTTGATATAAATTTGATAGTACCAATTAGAGTTGCATCACAGATTATAAACGTTAATAAGTAGTGACGGGTTTGATTTGTAAAGAGTTTGGAATTTTCTCTGTTCCTCAGACTTCAATGTGTAACAGTGCGTTACAGTTATCCTGCAAACTGACATATCGCATTGCACTAGCACGATAAATCGGATAGATTCTCAGACTGACGTTTCATTGCTAGGATGTTGCAAAACGAAATATTTTTCTTTCTCACAGCATTAAAATCGCTGTGAAACGATGTTCATGAAATAAAATGTGAATGACATGTCAAATCTGTAATAAAGATGTACAAGAAATAAAATGTGAATGACATGTCAAATCTGTAATAAAGATGTACATGAAATAAAATGTGAATGACATGTCAAATCTGTAATAAAGATGTACATGAAATAAAATGTGAATGACATGTCAAATCTGTAATAAAGATGTACATAAAATAAAATGTGAATGACATGTCAAATCTGTAATAAAGATGTACATGAAATAAAATTTGAATGACATGTCAATTCTGTAATAAAGATTTATGGAAACAAAAACACCAAATGGACTATAAGACGTCACATAATTTCCAGACAAAGAGAATTATAAATGATGTCGTAAAATAGCACTGAATTAACAAACGGAAAACAGTGAAAACAATTAAATTTATACAATGCTAACTAAACAGCAGCGAACAGCGTTAACTCGGTAAACATTTAGTAAATATTATATCATTGTAACAAATTAAAACACAAAAATACTGACAAAATAAAAGCAGTCATCTGTTTAGGGATGTGTTTAAAATAGCATGCTAAACATATTTAATTTCCCCCAACGCTCCATAAACCGTGTCACAAAGAATATTTAAGTTCGAAATATGAAAACAAAGCAAAAGAACCCCAGCTATAAATAGTAGCTAGTATAAGTACCTTTAGCTATGCTCTCCCAGTGTGTAGTGTATCGTACAGTGGAAATTATATCAAAACTTACAACTTGTGAAATTAATTCAAGTTAACTGCATTATTGTTTCAATTTGAAAGCTAACGACTGAAACAGCATAGTGCAACACGGTAGTAATAGTGAAGAAGAAAACAAAAGACTCCGAAAAATGGTAAATTCAAAAACTTATTGTTTTCGTTCGGCCAATTCTATGACGAATAAATAAACATCTTAAAATTTTACGTAATAATGAAAATTCACAAGGACTTTATTAAAATGTTACACACAACGTTAATGAAAAACATTACTGACTACCCACATCATACAAAACATGCCATCATGCTAACAGGACTCCAAGAAACCGAAACCGAATTTAAAACTATTAGCACACCACATATATAAAGCATGCCAAAATACCTGTACAAAATAAAACAATAAAGAAAAAAATCTTAAAACAAATTAAAATTCCAGAACATCTTCCGTAGTAAAGACCAGAACTGCCTACATAAGGCACAACAAAAGACCCAAATAACAGCCTACACAAAAGTACACAATGCCCATATAATAGACTACAAGGCACGACAGAATGACCACATACTAGTTTACAAAACAAGACGGAACACATACACAATAGCCTTTAAAATATTACAAAATGCACACATAAAATCCACAAACATGACAAAAATACACAAGAAAGCCCACAGAACACGACGGAACTCCCACAGAATCGGCAAGGCGAAGAATGGAAAACAGATAAGGCATACTCAAAAACAATAAAAATTATATCGGACTGACAGAGGATAAAGGAACACATCAAATAAAATTAAATATATTTCTCATTCACACACACATACACACACACACACACACACACACACACACACACACACACACACACACACACACACATATACACACACACACACACACACACACACACACACACACACACACACTCACAGGAAGAGTCTTCTATATCCTTCCCTATCTCTATCTTTTAGATATTTTGCGATCACCGAGGTTTCCTCTAAGGTGCGGCCGCGCAGCTCATTAGAAAATGCCGCGCAGCAGATGAAAAAATTCCGCGCACAATTTTTGGTAGCAAGCTCAAACAACCGCCAGTTCCGCGCACACAGGAAAAATATTAGAAAGAACGTTGCTCCTCACGTGTCTCTTTTTTCTTTCTCTCTTCCTCCCTCCCTCCCATCTTTCTCTTCCTCTCCGTTTCAAACCTTTAAGTGTGCGCATTGGTCATTGTGGTGTAGTCTTTTGTCTTTAATCTGCATACTTGGATTTGTGTGGTTCTCTGCTTAGCAAACGCAGGCTCTACTCGCCTCCTCTCTCCCTCTCTCTAACGTTGTGTATTCAGCTTTGCAAACAATGATTATTCGACTCGCCAGTCTAAAACCGTGCACCCGACTAAGTTTATTCCTTTTATTGATTCCAACCCCCACCCCACCCCCCACCCCCACACACACTTCTTTCTGTCACAAAGGTTAGGTGGCTTTTGTTTTTCTTTCGTTCATTCTCTTGCTTGTTCGTTATATTTTTCTTCTTTCTTTTCTGTTTTTCCTTTTTTTTTATTCTCTCCATCCCATCCCGACGGTTTTATATTTCCTTCTTCTTTTTCATTCTTTCCCCCAAAAGAAACACCTTTAATTGCTTGGTTATAATTTGGTTTATACGCAACAACATTAATTGCTTGGTTATAATTTGGTTTATACGCAACAACATTAATTGCTTGTTTATAATTTGGTATATACGCAACATTAATTGCTTGGTTATAATTTGGTGTATACGCAACAACATTAATTAAAGGAATGTTCTGTGCATTAGTTCTGGTGGCGAGTAGTTTACACATTTTGTTCTGAGAGGAGGGGTTATGCATTAGTTCTTTTCCTTGTTCGAACATTGCAAAGTTAGACATATTTTGTAATGAGCTGTCTTTACAATATCAGCCGTATTTTGTAATGTACTTTCTTTACAGTGCACGGCATATTTTGTAATGTGCTGTCTTTACAGTGTTAGATATATTTTGTAATGTGTTGTCTTTACAGTGTTAGATATATTTTGTAATGTGCTGTCTTTACAGTGTTAGATATATTTTGTAATGTGCTGTCTTCACAGTCTGTGACGCCAACGCCAATTAGTTAATTGTTATTATTATTAACTAACCACTCATAACTAATTACAATGATGAGAATCTTAATTTATGTTATTTATAATTCTCTACTTGTCTCTCTCACTTGGTGGATATGCGGGCGCAGTAAAGGTTTTCCCTCTTCCACAACATTAAAGACAAGCATTTACCGTCACAATATTTCCGTAGGTGGAAAACTTCTTATTAAAGGAGAAGACAAATCCGTCTTTTAATCCATATTTAGCGAGCCCTTCCCCCATCCACAATCAATATGTGTAAGAAGGTCAATAAATGTTTAAAGCAACAATCAAATTTATAATATATGAATATAATCAAAGACCGTTGACATTTACATCACTTCACAACAGTGTTCAGTTAACTCTGGACAAATGTTCAGTTTATTGTAGCATAGACATAAGCAGTCAGTAACATAGATATATAATCAAGTTCATGGATATCATTATGGAAATAAGAGTGGAGTTTTTTGAGAAATAGTTAAAGTCAGTATACATAACCTGCTCAAAGATGGTGACTGTCACCAGCCCATATTTTACAGTCATGTGGTTCACAAGTCACTGCCTTATATTTAGGTGAAGTCCCATGTACCCTTCTAGAGGTACATTAAACTGCTCCTGAATCATCGATGCACTCTTTAAGCATACCATATGGAATCATCTTGAATTCCACATGCACTGTAAAGCAGAAAAGGAGGACTGTTTTTGAATTTCCTTGCTCATTTACTCAACACACCACGTGGAATCTTCAAAATAATCTTCGTGAATTCCTGAAACCAAACTCAAGCCACAATTTCCGCCATATTGGTACTCGAATGGAATTCACAGGAATCAACTTACAGCAACACGTTTTACTGATAAGTGGATGACAACACTGGATGCACATACTAATGTAATCAAGTAGAGTACAGTAATCACTGTAGTGCAAAGTGACAACCAAAATGGCTTACTTTGCTCATAAGTTAATGATCACCTTCATGATGGACTCAAGTTATGTTGATTGCCTTCATGATCAGACTCGATTTATGTTCAATTGATAGAATAGAGTACTTCTTCAACAAAGAAACTTCTGGTCTATCCGCATTGAGCAAGTGTGAGACTATTAGTCAGAAAAACTACTAATCCAGTTGGAACTGGTTTAGATTGCATCAGCAATTTTCTAGCATAATGTCAACTTGAGTTGTTTACTCAAATTCTGACACTTACAAAAATACCATCCTATGGAGTGCCCAAGGCTGGGTCACCTTGACACAATTTAACAATTTATATAACAATGAATTCTAGAAATAGGGACACTCTGCCACAAATTTACTCTGCCACACAGTGCATGACATGTTTTGTAATATGCTGTCTTTACAGTGCATGACATATTTTGTAATGTGTTGTCTTTACAGTGCAAAATATGTTTTGTAATGTGCTGTCTTTACAGGTCATGACATATTTTGTAATGTGCTGTCTTTATAGTGCATGACATATTTTGTAATGTGTTGTCTTTACAGTGCATCAATGTTCCCTCTAAGGTGTGCGGCCATGCAGCTCTTTAGAAAATGCTGCGCAGCATTTTCAAAATTCTGTGCACAAGTTTTGGTAGCAAGATAAAAAAAACCCTGGCAGTTCCGTGCACATAGGAAAAATATTAGAGGGAACATTGCAGTGCACAACATATTTTATAACGTGCTGTCTTTACAATACACAACACCCACTTAACGTTATTTCCAGTGTATCATGTTTACAGTTTACGACCATTTGTGACGCTCTTTGCATTCTCCTTACATTGCATGACCAATTTGTGCCTCTTTGCATTCTCTCTGTTTACAATGCACAACGTAATGTGACATAATTCCCATTCTGTCGTTTTTAAAGAGTATACTAGAGTTTTATCTCTAGCTGTAATGCCTACAGTAAATGCTACCAAAGAATTTTTGGTAATTTGTTGTCATTCAGTTCAGTAAAATGATGTTATGGGTTCATGGGTAAAATGATGTTATGGGTTCAAAAAATAAGTTCCTAGGGGATGGATTCAATCAAAAAATAAGAAGCCATTGGATGGGTCAGTAAATTGTCACAACACACTCAGGAAAATGCTGTCAAGGATCAATAAAATGTTAACAGTTCATAAATTCAAGTCTCGAGTTTTATTAAAAGATTTCATAAGTTAACGATGTACCAACATTTACTACAAAGAAATGTTCACAAACGAAATGAATCCAACAAGCATTGGAATTATGTTATTTTTAAAATTACAACCCTGTTAACTGTTTAAAATGGTTAAGATGGTTAAATTGGTTAAATTAAGAAGTTTAATAATGGTTAAAATGGTTAAGAATGGTTAAGCTGCGTAAGAAAGTGAAGTGACAAGAAGCACCAAAAGCTTGTTACTATTGAATTAATCAATCACTACAAGCAGCAATCTGCAGTTACATGTAGAAGTCAGTTACTACAAGTTGTAATCTGCAGTTACACGTTACAGACAGTGAGCATATATTGAGTCTAACTATTCTTTCTATAGTTTGTCTCTCTTCGTCATGCCTCAATAATGAAATGTCACATCTCAATAATGAAATGTCATGTGTCAATAATGAAATGCCACGTCTCAATAAGGAAATATCACGTCTCAATAATGAAATGTCTTTCCATTTGATTTCAGTTTCCAGACTGTCCATGAACCCAAGCTCATGCGCCATGACATCCATGTCAATGGGTTCCATGTCATCTGGAATGAACCCGGGTCTGGGGATGTTTGACCAACACAAGGGAGCCGGAATGCAGTTCCCACTTGCACAACGCAGGAAGAGGCGAGTTCTCTTTTCCCAGGCACAGGTAATGTCCCTTTAGATAAATGCTTACAGTTACTTGTCCTCCGTTTGTTGCAGATGCAGTTAATATTTCTTTAGATAGACATTAGGACCTACCACCTTCCACTGCTCGCAAACAGTTATGCTGTAAATATGAGCATATGTTTCTGCACCCGTAATTTAAGTCCCTTCAGTTGGAATGGAAAAGAAATGTGAGAATTTAAGACTGAAATAGTTTGAATCCAAATGTTAGCAATGTATTAATGAATGAAGGGATTCATGAATAAAATCAATCTATTCATCTGCATATTCTTAGTGATTCTTGGCTTTGTATTTCATTTGCATAGGTCTATAAAATAGATAAATAAGATTAAGACATGGCCAAAGCTTTCTTTTTGTTTTCCATGCTTCCCACCAAGACTGAAATTATTTTTTTTTTGTTTTCTAATGAAGGTGTACGAGCTTGAGCGACGGTTCAAGCAGCAGAAGTACCTCTCAGCTCCTGAACGGGAGCACCTGGCCTCCATGATCAACCTTACGCCCACACAGGTGAAAATCTGGTTCCAGAACCATCGCTACAAGAACAAGCGGATGCAGAAGGACAAAGAGAAGATGGATTCATCCAACAGAGACTCATCGGCAAGCACACAATCCGGGGGCACGGGCAATCAAAACACTAGCGGCGGTTCGTCAAACGGATCGTCTCAGAAGCAGCAGAGCGGCAGCGGGAGCTCATCCGGAAACAACCCATCCCCTCGGCGAGTTGCCGTCCCTGTTCTAGTCAAAGATGGCAAGCCAACCATTAACGGTGAAGGTCCTGGATCAGGAGGCGGTGGCACAACTCAAGGGTCGACTGGTTCTTCGTCCTCCTCTTCGTCGGGTTCGTCGCATTCTTCCGCTTCCGGTCTGCACATGAACGTCTCGGTGCCCTCTCCTGCGGCTCAGGTGTCGTCCTTGCATTCGTCTTGTGCAGTGCCATCTGGCAAAATGTCCCACGTGAGTTCACTCGGTTCAGCTAGCCTGTCAGAGTTGGCTGGTTCCATGGCTGGGCACCACGGTGGCAGCAGCCAGACGATGAGCTACTATGCTTCTGCTGCAGCAGTAAACGGCGGTTCTTTGGCCAACTCGCCGTATCTCTTGAATGGCAGGACATGGTAAAGTGGGTCCAATGTGTAGGACTTGAGTAAAACGCAAACACCCAAACTGGTCAAGGCCGGTTGTGGCTGGATCTGAACGTGCCTCTTTTTCCGGTTCTTGTGTAACCTGAACCACCAAAGCGACAACTATTACCTTTTGCGGGTATGTCGGGGATAGACCATGAGCATGCGTGCCATCTCTTTGGAAGTGTGGTTGTATTTTATTTGGAATCGTACTGTTATAGATGGCCCAAGACTTCCAGTCATGAAATGCAGAATCCGGAACCTAACCAAAGGCTGGAGATAGTGAGTTCTTGAGTTTGCCATTCCAAAAATTTTGGAGACTCTTCTTTCAGGAAGCGATCCACAGAGATTCTTTAGCCAAAATAACTTTCTAGGAGCCATTTCCAACGCTCTGATTACTGTCTGCATCTAATAGCAGCCAGATGGTACTGAGAACGTCTTTCAAAGAAGTTATTTGTGTGCAGATTTTATCCAGGCCCTTTTGTCCCTTGAACGTTCTTGAAATAGAAGGCGCGTCATTATTTCCAAATTCTGGTTGTCACTCGTGATGTCTGTCAGACTTTTTGCTATGTCTTCTAATTAGACAACAACGCAACCACCATCAAGATCTGATGAAAAAGAACATTTCAACTGAAATCTGTAATATTTCAACATCCATTGGACAATAAGTATTTCATACTAAATCTAAATTATTCCTTTACAAAGTTTTTTAATTATTTCAGAAAATAAATACCAAAGAAAGTTTTGAGGAAAATGTCGATCTATATCATGATCTGATAAGGTTCATTTTAGAATATAAAAATAACCTTAAACTTTAGTTTCAAAACACCTAAGTGACATACTGAATGAGGGTTGTGTTATGAACCTCAACTTGGTGACAGTGAACAAAAAGTTCATTGTTCATTCCCATTTGTGAAAATTATGGTGCCTGAACTCCTCGAAAGGCTTTTCTAGTCAATCATATTAGACACCTCTTTCAGTCAGGTTCCGGCATTTTCCAAAAATGTCGTCTGCCATCTTCAGATCACGCTCATCACCACGAATAGAACGCTCTCTGGTCATTAGACATTTTCATGCGAAGCCGAAACAAATTACTTTCTTGGACATAACGAATTAGATAGATCATTGTAATGTTCCCAATTTATGAGATATTTTCATGCAAACCTGAAACAAATAACTTTCCTGAAAATCACACGCTAGATTCTTAATTGTAAACGTACAGTTTCTTCTAACAATATACAGGTAGTGTGGGATCAGTTTACTGGCATTTTGTTTTACACGTCAGGCCAAAACAGCGAAGCTCTCTAGTCTTATATGAGATGGGTGTGCGCTGTACGATTGAGGGAAATGATGGTTCAGTACTGTTTTGTATGATGTATGGCAGTGTGTTGTATGATGTATTATATGTGTATTATATGCAGTACGATGTGTGACAATATGTTTTTATGATGTATGGCAGTGTGTTGTATGATGCGAAACAGAATGTTGTTAATGTATAATGTATGTTGACCATTTTTAACATTTGCAATGTCTGACCTCTTTCAAAATTCATAATTAATATTGAATAAACTAGAAATAAGATTAGAAAAGAGGAAAAGGAAGAGAGCATGTGAATAGACAATGTCTTGGTTGATACATCGGATTGCAACAGGAATTTGTGGTAACAGGATCAGATTTACAATTTACAAGGTTTTGTAACAGGTACTTCCTCATTGTCTGTCGACCTGGCAACCTGTAAACAATCTTTGCAGCACTTACCATTTATTGGTCTTTGTAACAAGTACTTCCTCACTGTCTGTCGGCTTGGTACTTTATTTGCTCACAGCTTACTAAGGTCCGAAAATAAAAATGAAAGTGTATAACTTCTTCAGTCGTCCTTATGACGGAAGCGTATCTTGCCGCAACACACGTGGACCCATTCAGTCTTTGCTCGACTTTTGGCCAAACTGAACGGGTTCAGAGTGTGCCGGCCTTGTCACATCAGGGCTTGCTCACCATATAAACAGAGTGCTCAGTAAACTGGGATAGTAGTGCTCGCTTGCTCACCATATAAACAGAGTGCTCAGTAAACTGGGATAGTACTGCTCGCTTGCTCAAACGTTATATATTACACAGCAATGGGCTCACAGCTTGTCAGCTCAGACAGAAATTAATGCTGATGACAATCGCTCTTGCTGACTGAAAAAAAATTGATGTTTATGGACATATGTTTCAGCTTTGAGGTCCAATTTGATTGGTTTATTTAACGTTTAATAAGAGGACTACATGGTTCAATGTGACAAGTGTTTCACTCTGATGAGGACTGCAACAGCACACGGGTGGCACAGGTGATTAGATCAACACTTAGCGTTTCTTAATATGTTCAATGCAAACACGCACACACAACAAAAAATAGGTTCAAAGAAAGCAGCACACATCTGTGAGGATGGCTAAACAAACATATTTAACAAGTATTTGTTTGAGAGATGATTTTCTGAACACTTCTAAGAGTTAACCTCAGTTCATAATAGCTAGGCAGTGATGGACGAATGATGAAAACTCGTCACCAAATTTCTGCTCTGACCCATAACCTTCTGCACGCGCTTTTGCATCACAGCCACACAGCGCTTTATCTTCCTCTGTTTAAATAAATAAAAACCGATAGTGGTACTTTTGTCCCAAAATTTTAATTTAACCCACACAGGCCAAAAGTTATTATAAATATATTCGCTATTTTACTTTGTTTCCTTCTTCTATTTATGGCTGGGTGCAACAGTCATCCAATTTCATCGGTCCAATACTGAGCATCATTGTACAAGAGTAATGACTTCTTTCCCTTTAAGAATAAAGATCAGCACAAATACTTTTATTGTTTGTTTCTTTCAAGTGCGCCACAGACCAGTCTCCATCGGGTTAATTTTGCTTTTCAAAATAAATAATTTTCTCTGTTTACGCTTGCTTCTCCGCATTTGTGAGTCTCGTTCATAAGCAACCGCTGTTATTAATGGAGATAATTTTGTTTACCCCCACCCCCATCTTTCACATGAATAGCACTTTAATAGACTGGACAATATTTATTCTGTATCAGATTTGATTCTATTTATAGCATGTTGTACTTGCTTCCTAAATGATAAATGTATTATAAACCTAAAGGTGTATTTGATTTCATTTGGTTTAATACTTCGAATATCTTTGTTGTATAAAGATTGTTTTATTTCAAAAATAATCTTGTTATTGGCAATAACAATTTAAATACATATTTCTCTTAGTAATATAGACAGTAAACAATTTATTCTAGTCTTCAATCTTTGAACAATAAATAAATATTTACTTCAGGTAGGAGATCTGCTTGATAGGTGAGATTAATATTTATCAGATTGGTGTCAAAAAGATTAACAGAGCTGCATTACTGGTGTGCATCAAGGTCACTCTGGAAATAGAGACCTTGACAATATTTAGCAACTATTTCAGCGCGGATGTCAAGAGAAATGTTTGCGCCGTAATTATTGTCTGAACTGTGTGGTCTTGTACGTATGTGTCTAGTGACACGCGAGTGTCATCTTTCACGTCAAATGTGTCAGGTGTCATTATCTCATCTTGTAAAGACAGGTTGCGACATCTTAAATCTATTTCTCTATTCTCGTTATATATTTCTTGAATTTACATCCACGGAGTATTTAGATGAAGGAATTAAATGTACAAATGGATCCCTGAAATATATAGATATAAGTATGAAATCTACAAATTAATCCAGGAGTAAGTAGATGTAGGAATTAAATGTACAAATGGATCCCTGAAATATATATAGATATAAGTATGAAATCTACAAATTAATCCAGGAGTAAGTAGATGTAGGAATTAAATGTACAAATGGATCCCTGAAATATATAGATATAAGTATGAAATCTACAAATTAATCCAGGAGTAAGTAGATGTAGGAATGAAATGTAGAAACGAATCCTTGGAGTATATAGATGTAGGAATTAAATGTACAAATTAATCCATGGAGTAAGTAGATGTAGGAATTAAATGTACAAATTAATCAGTGGAGTAAGTAGATGTAGGAATGAAATGTAGAAACGAATCCTTGGAGTATATAGATGTAGGAATTAAATGTACAAATTAATCAGTGGAGTAAGTAGATGTAGGCATGAAATGTATAAATGAATCCATGAAGAACATAGACATAGGGACAACATTTACAATAACAATACACATGTACTGAAATCGACCTGCTAGTGTAAATATCCGAACAACTGTTTCATGAAAACTGTTTTCAAGAAATAATTGGACAGATGTGCTTATTATCTCATCTTTGACTGGGACATTCTGGAAAGTTACATTGCAGGTTCTGTGACCCGATACCAAGATTATTTTCTGGAATGTTAAATAACTTGGGTGGGTTGTTACCAGAAATATCTTGAATGGACTATTAGTGGATCCTGTTTCCTTACAAGCAACCGCTTCCACTCGCGGCAGAAAACATTTTTTGTTTGTTTATTGGTGGTACCTCCGCCTCTCTACATTTATACAAACACGCATGCACACAAACACACATACATACACACAAACACATATGTATACACACAAACACACGTGTACACACACACAAAAACACAAATGCATGCACACAAACGCACATATATACACACAAAGGCATCAAATGTACCACATTTCACTATTAAATGTCTTATTTTTGATGAAATAAAAAAAATCGTGGGCTTGATCCTATCTTCTGGGACGGAGAAGGACCGGGTGGTACTTTAGAACTCTTACAACTTTCTTGTCCTGCTCGTTCGAATAAAAGACTCGAATAGCAGTTCCAGTTGAGAATGCCACTAATTAACTCACAGCAGCAGTGTACGATCAATATATTGTAGCATATTATCATTCTTTCAGGAGGTAGAACACGGAGAGAGATGAAAGAAAACAAGTCTTTTATCAATATTCAAATAATATAAATAAAATCGTTTATCTATTGTCGAAGGAAAGAAAACAAAATTGTCGGATGACAGAAATAGGTCCCTTTTCAATAGTCCGATGAAAGAAAACAGTCACTTTGTTTAATGTGACCCTTAGTTTGTGCTTCTCATTATACATTTATTTTATTATTTTTTTAAACAATCTTTGCTTAACTTTAGTTTGAAGGTGACACCATACGATATTTTACTCTACACTCCGTCTCTACTCTGTCTCTCTACTCTCAGTCTCTCAAATCTCAGTCTCTCTACGCACATTCTCTCTACACTCAGTCTTTATTCTATTTCTGTACTCTACTCTCAGTCTCTCTACGCACATTCTCCCTACACTCACTCTCTACTCTCGGTCTCTCTACCCTACACTCGGCCTCTATACTCTCTCACACTCTACTCCACTCTGTCTCTCTACACTCAGTCTCTCTACTCTCAGCCTCTCGAGCAATCTACAGATTGAGATAAATGTAAAATGAAAATTATTAGTATTATTTTATTCTGTTCATTTCTTTATATTAAAAATAAGAAAAGAAATCCCATACATTCATAGACGGCCACTAGGAAACATTTAGTTCATTAATTAAATACTGATGAAATCTTTGAAATATCTTTGTTCAAATTAGTTTGCAATAAATGGCGGTATTGGATTGAAGACATGCTTAGCAGGTTGGAGTCATGTAGTTAGGATTTTAGATTGTTGTAATTTGTTTACGTGGTGTGTGTGTGTGTGTGTGTGTGTGTGTGTGTGTGTGTGTGTGTGTGTGTGTGTGTGTGTGTGTGCATAAGTAATGCAAACATAAGCAATGCTTAGTTATGACTTGTATTTCTTCGTCAAAGTAAACACTAAGAAAGAAAGAAAGACATAATTTCTATATACTATAATCTTCAAAGTTTGTGTATATACTTTAGATTCCAGAAAAATCACTGCATACTTGCTTTTATACAGAAAACATCACAGCAGTTTTATTTTTTAGGAAGAAAACTTTACAGTGGCTTGTATAAAGATAGCGTTACAGTGGCTTGTGTGCACAAAACTTCGCATGTCCATAATTATTTCTCTTTTAAAATGAGAATAAATGTTTAAATATTTCGCTTCGACTTATAATAAACTATATTTTTTGGTATTCAGTCATGAGACTAGTTATAATTTCAAAACAGTCCTATGCTGAGCTTTAGAGAAAAGATTTGTTTTGAAGGCGGCTGTCTCAGTATTTTGGCGTGCATCTTTCTTTAAAATGAAAATTAGTCCTTCAGTCTCTTTCATTACACACAGATGATCAAGCAACCAATTGAACAGAGGATGGAAAACTTGGATCAGATTTGGCATGGAGAGACATAAGTTAATATATTTTTATTTACCTCCCTCAAAAAATGTGTCAATCTGTAATTATCCGTTTAACATAATATTTATGCTTTGCTAATCAGACACTAATATTATTTTTTTAAATCCCCACAGAACAACAGAGATCCTGTATCGCATTAGGAAGCTAGTCTAAGGCTTTGGTTTAAAGTTGTTTTACGCCTATTTCATTAGAGAAAAATGCGTGTGTGGGCTTTGACGATTGAGGATGTCAAATTGCAATCGCTTTATAATTATGTGTGTTAGTAAGTGCGTCAAGTGAAAATGCGTTTCTGTATAATTATGTTGGTTACCTCGTCACATGTAAAATGCAATGTGTGTTTGTCATTTAATACGTCACACAGAGTACGATGAAAGTAAACTGCAGTATAGTCGTAGCATGTACACGTGACGTACCGAGTGGTATGCATAATTAGTGTTAGAAAGCCAGTGTGTCACGTGGAAAATGCATTCATGATACATTTGTGTCTTCGTCAGTCAGTATGTCAAATGGAAAATGTAATGTTTTATAAGTATTTTAGATTGTCAGTGAGTGTGTCACGAGAAAAATGCAAAGGTTATATAATTATGTTCGCTTGTCAGAAAGTATGTCACATGGAAATTGCAAAGATGTTTTTTGCTGTTGTTAATATTTGTGCACAACATGGTCAAATCAAATGCATCAGTAAGCAAGAATTATTAATTAGGAAAATTGCCCAATTAGGATGTTAGAAAGTGGAGACTGTGATTCATAATGAATCGGTTACTGGTCGTCTACAAATGGCTGATTCTGGCAGAGGATAAAATCATTACTGTCTATCATAATGAGATAGTAATGTATCTTATAAAAGCTATACGTAAAAATAATGAAAACACACACACACACACACACAATATATATATATAATGAAAAGGTAAATTTTTGATCATAATATATATAACATTTGTATTATATATGTAATATAATTTGCTTATTATATATCTTAATTGATTATGTCACTACAGCAATATTATATATATATATATATTGATCTCCTGTGTTCAGTATCATTCCTTGATAATTAATTCATTATAAATACATAACTTGAGAAACATTTCCTGTAACATTTCAGAAATTGTACATTCCATATATATATATTTGGATTTTAATCAAATATTTCCACATTTGAAAACAATTTTTCTCATTTAATGTTATTTTCTATTTTCAAACCTTGGTGGATACAGAAAGAGACTATAAATGAATATAAATCGCAAAACTTTAAACTATCATTTTGTTGATGTTGTTGTTGATCTCTTTCGATTTCCAAAATATAAATAAACGTAATTTGAAAACAATACACTTTGTCTGATTTTAAGTTTAATCGTTCTTTTAAGTCTGCTTGTGGAACATAATGTTCAATTTAGTTGTGACTGGTTTGTGACATTGTGTCTTGTGAATGTAAAACAAAATGCTGATTTCAGTTATGACTGGATCATGTGCCTTTGTGTCTTATTTTGGCACAAAATGTTAGTTTTAGTTATGTGGATTGTGTGTCTTTGTGTCTTATTGTGACACAAAATGTTAGTTTCAGTTATATGGATTGTGTATCTTTGTGACTTATTGTGACACAAAATGTTAGTTTTAGTTATGTGGATTGTGTGTCTTTGTGTCTTATTGTGACACAAAATGTTAGTTTCAGTTATGTGGATTGTGTGGCTTTGTGTCGAGTTAGAACTAAGGAAATAAAATGCTATTTCAGTTTATTCCGATTTAATTTTAGATAAGACTGAAAAGTTTGTCGTTGTGTCTCGATATATCTGTGGAAATAAAATGCTAATTTCAATTTAATTTCGCTTTGTTTCAATTATGACACGATTTTGTATTTCTGTCTTGCTATAATTGTGGATTTTAAAAATGCTAGTTTTACTTTAATCTAGTTTAGGTTTAGTTATGACAGGGTTGTATATTTCTGTATCTTGTTATAGTTGCAGAAACATAAGGCTAGATTATGAGTAATCCATTTAGTTTCAGTTATGTTTCTGTGTAATCCGGTTTATTTTTAGTGTCGATAGGTATGCTGTTTGTCTTATTACAACTGTAGAAAAATGTTAGTTTCTATGCAATCCGGTTTACATTTAGTTATGATAAGAATACTGTGCCTTATTACGACTGCAGAAATTAACGTTAGTTTCTATTTAATCCAGTTTTCTGTTAACACAAGGTTCCGTGTTTTAGTTTCTAATTGTTAAAACTGTCGAAGCAAAATAACAGTTTTTGATTAATCATTTCAGTTAATGATAGGACTGAGTGTTTTTGTTTCCAGTTTCTATACTTCTGTAACAAAATTCTATTTGCTGTATCCTAAGTAACAAAATTCTATTTGCTGTATCCTAAGTAACAAAATTCTATTTGCTGTATCTTAAGTAACAAAATTCTATTTGCTGTATCCTAAGTAATAAAATTCTATTTGCTGAAAATTCTAGTTGCTATATCTCTAGTAACAAAATTCTAGTTGCTATATCTCTAGTAACAAAATTCTAGTTGCTATATCTCTGGTAACAAAATTCTAGCTGCTTTATCTCTGGTAACAAAATTCTAGTTGCTATATCTCTGGTAACAAAATTATAGCTGCTTTATCTCTGGTAACAAAATTCTATTTGCTATATCTTTAGTAACAAAAATATATTTGCTATATCTCTAGTAACAAAATTCTAGTTGCTATATCTCTGGTAACAAATTCTAGCTGCTTTATCTCTGGTAACAAAATTCTATTTGCTATATCTTTAGTAACAAAAATATATTTGCTATATCTCTAGTAACAAAATTCTAGTTGCTATATATCCGGTAACAAAATTCTAGTTGCTATACATTTAGTAACAAAATTCTAGTTGCTATATATCTAGTAACAAAATTGTAGTTGCTATACCTTTAGTAACACAATTCTAATTGCTATATATCTGGTAACAAAATTGTAGTTGCTATACCGTTAGTAACAAAAGTCTAGTTGCTATATCTCTGGTAACAAAATTCTAGTTTCTATATATCTGGTAACAAAATTCTAGTTGCTATACCTTTAGTAACAAAATTCTAGATTTTATATCTGTGGTAACAAAATTCTAGTTGTTATATCTCTGGTTACAAAATTCTAGCTGCTATATCTCTGGTAGCAAAATTAAAGCTGCAGTATTTATTAACTTCTATCTTTTCTGTTTTGCTGACATCGAGTACTGATTGCACCGTGTTATAATAATACTTATCTCCAAACATAACACATTCTCTGTTCTTAATGTATCAAGTAATTCTAAGACAGGGGTCAGTAGGTTACTCAGATTTTCAGAGTTGTGCTACCTAGGCCCTTATGTTCTAATACTATTGAGATCCTTGCTGTCCTAATTATACCGAGGCCTTTATGCTCTAATAGTACTCAGGACTTTATGTTCTAATACTACTGAGATCCCTTATGTTCTAATACTACTAAGGCTCTTATGTTTTAGTAGTATTGAGATCCTTCATGTTCTAATATTATGAGGCTCTTATGTTCTAATACCACTGAGATACTTGATGTTCTAATACTACTGAAGCCCTTATGTTCCAATACTACTGAGGCTCTTATGTTCTAATATTAATGCCCGTATGTTGTTCTAATGCTACTGAGGTTCTTGGTGTTCTAATACCTCCTTCTTGAAATTCTAATAATAACATCCATTATATTAATATGATGATATCTATGGTAACAGTAATGTATCTAGTACTGGTATGTATTATACTTTCAGACTACTGTCATTAAATTATTATGCTTGCGGCCGTGACATTACAAATATCGTGTTCTGATTTCTTTTCACTGTGATAGCTGCGTCATTAAGATATTGGAGTTCTTGTTATGATACTGCGTCATTAAGTTTTGATACTGGAGTTCTTGTTATGATACTGCGTCATTAAGATACTGGAGTTCTTGTTATGATACTGCGTCATTAAGTTAAGATACTGGAGTTCTTGTTATGTCGCTGAAGACCATGGTGTTATGATACTTTGTCCGTGTGTGTCAGCGCCGAAGATTGTGACCAATTATCCGCCCCTTTCGATCGAAGGCTCTAATAGATTCTTGCCATTTGCCACAAGCTGACACTGAACCGAAAGGAAAATTATAGGGTGGAGGGGATGAGGGGAGGGGGGTTCAAGAGAAAAAACCCATATTAGCGCCAAATGCTTGTTCGAGCTGCTTGAGTGTTTCGAAGATAGATGTCTCCATGGTTGGTGACATCTACGTGACTACTTGTAGACGGAGAGGTTAAATGTCTTAAACGTGGGATATTTAATAACGAAAGAAATATTATTTGGATTGTCTGAGCGGTGGAAAATGGGAGATAACTACAAATCAAACCTTGAAATGGACTGGGGCAGCTTCTCTTCACAACTCAGGCCGAACGTGTGTCATTTCGTTGGTTTGTGTTTGTGTGTGTGTTTCTGAGTGTTTTATTATGAATGTGTGTCTTTCTGAGTATATGCGTGAAAGTGTGTGTAAGTGTGTTTAAAAATATTAAATGCAGACAAATCTTTTATGAAAGGCGAAAGCGAAAGGTGTTTACAGACGGTTTCGAGGCAAAGTAGTTAATAAACCTTGCTGAAAGAAACATCAACCACCACTGGACCAGACTGCTCATCTAGATGACACACTGTTAGTCATTATAAGAATAGATAAATTCCTGTTATAGGCTTGTAAAGGATTGTGAAATATTAACTAACAAAATGTAATCGTTCAAAGAGCACTTTCCTTATTAAAATATCTTTGATGAAAATTATGGAAATTACTAAACTATAACTCGTTACAGTCAATCAACTGGACAAGTCCATAGCTAATAAACGATGTATTTGCACAGTTATTAGGCTTTCCATTTAAGTGGGCATAGTATCAGATGTTACAAGGATATAATTATCAATCTTTTTATGGACATGGAAATAGTTACCACACTTGAAGTGTATATGGTGCCATATGGTACAGGGATATAATTATCAAACTCTTATGTAGACCTGGTTGCTTAACTTCAAATGGATACATGGTTACCAAACTTTAAGTGGACACGGTGTCAAATGTCACTTAGATACATTACTAAACTTTAGGTGGAAGTAGTTCCAAAATTTTACATGGACATAGTTGCAAAACTGTAATTGGATATATTTAGCAAAGTTTATATGGACATAGTTGCAAAACTGTAATTGGATATATTTAGCAAAGTTTACATGGATATAGTTGCAAAACCGTAAATGGATATAGTTGGCAAAGTTTACATGGATATAGTGAGCAACATTGACATGGTAATTGATAGCAAAATTCACCTGTCAATAGTTAACAAGATTCACAAGATATAGTAAACGATATAGTAATAGTTAGCAACAGTTACATGGAAATATTTAGCAACATTCACCTGGTAATAGCAACATTTACATTGATGTAGTGAGCAACATTTACATGGTAATTGTTAACAACATTTTACAAGGAAACAGCAACAACATTTACACGGATATAAATAGCAAATTTCACATGGAAGTCGTCATCATACTTGACATGGAACTAGTTACTAAACTTGACATGGGTAATGTTACCGAACTTTACTTTGATTTAATTATAATTATCAATCAGTATGGGGATATTATTAACTAAAGTTACATTAGATGTACTAATTGTACATGGCGTGAGTCACGAACTGTAAATCATAGTTACTAAACGAAAGTTATTGAACTTTACAAAAGAGTGCAATTGTAAATTCTTCATTAACATTAACTGCAAAGGAAATGGTCATCGAGCTTTGTATGAAGAACTACTCACCGTATTCTGCATGAGGGCAGTCATCGAACTCTGCATGAGAACACAGTCATCGATCTGTGCATGACGACGTAGTCACCGAACTCATGCATTAGGACACAGTTATCGAACTCTGAACGAGGACGTAGTTACACGAAATAATCACTGTACTCTGCAATAGGACATAAGTGCATGAGGACTTAGTCACCGAGCTGTTACCGAACTCTGCATCAGGACACAGTTACCAAGCTCTGAATGAAGACACAGTTACAGAGCCCTCACGTGGGGACATAGTTACCGTACTCTGCATGAGGACACATTTACCGAACTCTGCATGAGGGCATGATCACCTAATTCTACATGATGTTATAGATACAGACCTCTGCATGTGTTGTATGATGGGAAAATATTCCCACATATATATTTTATATAAATTTTCATTTGTGGAATGAGTGCGTATTGCGTCCTGTTTACAGAGAAGGGAAGCCCTGGAACGAATGAGAGACATGTGTGGAAGATTTAGGGACTGGCGTTTGATGTCTGCGGTGTTTGAAGTCTGCGAGCGAGGCGGTCAGCGTGTGGTCAGTGTGTACGCTTAGCGGGTGGTTAGAGTTGTTAGAGGGACATAATCATCTTAGAGCTAATGAATTGAACAGATCAGAAGCTGGTCTAAGCAGGGTAATAAAAACCACAGTGAAAATGTTATCTTCACTACTTCCTGAAAAAATCGTCTGAGGGTGACGACTGAAAGGGTAGTCCGCCCAAAACAACACTGGGTCGTATATGAGAGAAGAAAACCCTAGCTTTTTGGTAAAAGCGTCTTTGTATTTGTGTGAATGGTTAAGTTTTATTAGGATGTTATATACTATGTTTTATTTATGAATATATTAATATTCTTCCTTTCAGAGGCCTACGCCGAACTTAGTAATTATTAATCGAGCACTGGACTGGACACTTAGGCTTTGCAATTGTTTGTGTTGCAGGGTTTTTTTCTTGCTATTGTGTATTCTCGGCTGCTCGTTTATAGCTGCCTGTTGTTTGCCTGTGTGGCTGTGCCTGTGTGGCCGTTCTACTTGTCCCGGCTGAATTGGGACGTGTCGATCTATTGACTGGAAAATTCAAGTCTACAAGACTGACGTCATTTCTGTGCTTAAGCTAAGTGCCTATTCAGACAGTGACTTCAGTCCAATGAACTGGCTTAGGATGAACTGAATTTTCTAAATCTTGTTAACTTTTTCTTTTATTAAATTTCTTGTTATTATTTTTAAAACGCGTGTTTGTTAGTTCTATCGTTATTTTCGTAGTTCAAGTGATAATGTAATGAGTACGTCTTGTCCTCTGTTCGTTAATTGTAATCATTATATATATATTATTCATAAACATTAAATCTCAGCTGAATCTGAGTTGGGGGCGGAGCCAAATTGGCGACGTACCAGTATATCAGCGTAACAGTTGCAGATATACATATTTAACCAGTGACCCATGCTCTGCACCGGCACTTGTAGATGTCTTGTATCATAGCTAATTATACAGAGTTGGTATAAGTCATTATTACAAAGTCACCCCAGAGTATAGCGGCGACAGCATGAGAGTCAACGAATTCGGTACAAGGTCATAGTTACCAAACTCTGCATGAAAACATAGTTACAGAGCTCTGCATGAGAACACAGTTACCATGCTCTAGGTGAGGATACAATTACTAAGCTCTGAATGGAGACAGTTACGGAGCTCTCACATGAGGACATAGTTACCAAATCTGAATGAGGACACAATTACTGAGCTCTGCATGAAGATACAGTTACAGAGCTCTGCATGAGGACATAGTCATTGAGTTGAGCATGAGGACAGTCACCGATCGGTGCTTTAGGACAAAAGTACGCGAAGATGTAAGTTACCGAACTCGAAATGTGGACATAGTCTGTATGATGACACAGTCACCAACCTGTGTATGAAGACATTAGTTACCGAATTGTGCACGAGGACATAATTACCGAACTCTGCCTGAAGACATAGTTACTGAGCTGTGCAGGAGAACACAGGTACCGAACTCTGCACAAGGACAGTTACCGAACTCTGCATGAGGACATAGTTACCGAACTCTGCATGATGACATAGCCATCAAGCTGTGCATTAGGACAGTCACTGTATTCTTCACGAGGACATAGCTACCGAATTCTGCATGAGGACATTGTTACATAATTTTGCATGAGGACATAGTTACAGAACGCTGCATGAGGACATTGCTACATAATTCTGCATGAGGACAGTCACCCAGCTCTGCATGAGGACATAGTTACCGAATTCTGCATATGGACATAGTTACAGAACTCTGCATAAGGAGTCACCGAGCTCTGTATGAGGACATAATTTAAAGTGTTCACGGACATATACTTTGCGAAGCATGCGTATTCATATTAAAGGTTCAGGGACATTTAATTTTTTTTTCACTTGGGATAGCTACTAAGCTGTACATGTGCAGAAATATTGATCTAGATAGGCAAAGTAATTGAACTATTCGTATGCAGAAATACAAAATGATTAAGCATAAGCGTAGTGTGTAAATTATTATTGACATGATTACTAACCTCTCATGGGAAGAGATTCTAAGATATATCTAGATATTTTTATTATTGAGCGGTGCATAGGTATCGGTAGCTAGACTGTAGATAAGAATAATTACTTAGTTCTATATGAGCAAACGTTCTAACTACCAATGATCCCAATTCTTAAACAATACCATGACAGAATTAACTGTGCAAGGGCACAGTGAGTGAACTGGGATTTGGGTGTAATTAATAAACTACGTGAGCAAAATTATCACTTCTTTGTCCCTGGGACAAACACAATTACCGCACTACATCTCGACACTAGGGCAATCTCCTGTTCGCACCTCAAGAGAGGCAAACTAAGCCAAGAGCAGCCGATAAGCTCCACAGAATGTCCACAGTTTAGACGGAGGAGAACCGAGAGCTGGGCCGTTTTATCAAGAGTAAATTAGTAAACTCAGATGTTTATCATTAAAATAAATAACAGAATTCCACATTTCTCGCGGACGTTTGTATCACCTCCTAAGAATGGCTTCCTATGTCGTCATGTATTCACAAAGATAGACAACAACACTCGCTTCAAGTGGTATCTGGTCAAGAAACAATGCAAAGCTTGCGATTGGCCTTGAATGGTTGTTAACATCAGACTTGTAAGACGTAAGGGGGTATCTTATCAAATTTGTTCTGAGGCGATACAAAATTACAGCACTAAAATTATCATGAGTTTTGTATTGTTTTTGTTTTTAATAAAATTGAATACGGATTTATTATAAGTCACACACTATGAAAGTTGTAATATTTGCGAGCATTTGTTGTGAAGAAAAGCAAGGTCAAGGGACGCTGATAAGTATTTATATGTCATGTCTGAAAGCGACGCCAAATGATTTGTAGATATTAAGAGCTTATGTTTCGTGTCATGAACAAAATGCTAGATGATGTGTAGTTAATAAGAAACTGCTTTTTATGAGATAATCTGATTAGGTTCCCTGACAAACTTCCAGGAAGAAACAATATATCACACGAATATAATGCCAGTAAGATAAATACAAGCTTGATAAAAAAAATTAGTGAATATTTAGTGAGCCTTTGCGTGCTATCAAAATATAGCTATTTCTTCCGGGTCACGACGACATTGTGAAGTCTTAGCATACCGACTACTTTGTCGTGCGAATTGTGAAGCCTTAGCATACCGACTACTTTGTCGTGTGAATTGTGAAGCCTTAGCATACCGACTACTTTGTCGTGTGAATTGTGAAGCCTTAGCATACCGACTACTTTGTCGTGCGAATTGTGAAGCCTTAGCATACCGACTACTTTGTCGTGTGAATTGTGAAGCCTTAGCATACCGACTACTTTGTCGTGTGAATTGTGAAGCCTTAGCATACCGACTACTTTGTCGTGCGAATTGTAAAGTCTTAGCATACCGACTACTTTGTCGTTCAGCTAAATCTTTGACATGTCTGTCGTTTTATTGCGAATTGTGCAACGAAGGGCAAATACCTCACTAATACATACCTACGCAAATATACATACTCACATATTCCCTCACATTCACTCACGAACACACACACATGCACACACACACTCACGCACACCACACACACACAAACACACACATACACTCACCCACGCACACCACTCACTCACGAACACAGACTCGTGCAACCAAACAGATGTGTTCCCTTTATACCCCCCCCCCCCATTATTTCTTTTAGTAGTGCCAGTAATATGCAGGAAACATAATACAGATTACTTTGATAATGCCAATAATAAAAATGGATTTCCAGCACAGCACTGAATACTTAAGCTACTGCAGAATCAGAAATCGAATAACCATGGTAAACGTGTTTATCATAGGCAGAGATAAAACTGTTTACCATAGACCGAGGTAAAAGTGTTTACAAATAGACTGAGGTAAAGTGTTTACCATAGACCGAGGTAAACGTGTTTACTATAGACCGAGGTAAACGTGTTTACCATAGACCGAGGTAAACGCGTTTACCATAGACCGAGATATAAGTGTTTACCATAGACCGAGATATAAGTGTTTACCATAGACCGAGATATAAGTGTTTACCATAGACCGAGGTAAACGTGTTTACCATAGACCGAGGTAAACGCGTTTACCATAGACCGAGATATAAGTGTTTACCATAGACCGAGATATAAGTGTTTACCATAGACCGAGATATAAGTGTTTACCATAGACCGAGATATAAGTGTTTACCATAGACCGAGATATAAGTGTTTATCATATATGGAGGTAAAAATATTGCAAAAAATAACTCTAACGAAAGTTAAGATGAACGCAGCAAAAAAAAACAAACTTAAAGGGCAGAGTGGTAGCACAGACGGCAGTCGTTCGAACGATGGGGGTTCGATCCCAGATCAGGTTGAAAACCTACGGGTGATCCGCAACCGCTCACTAGCTCAATGCGGTGGGCTCAGCATTTAGTCCGGTGGTCCCAATGCAGTACCCGCCAAGGCAGTCATGTGTGCCCACCAGGAGTGTGAGATACAGGCCATCTTGTCCAATCTCTCGTCACTGGTATACTGTTACTATTTACTGATTTAGAGGGGGGGGGTCGCTCCCAGGTTATTCCAGGAGCTAAAGTACCAGACCTAGGCTGACGAACTTCATTCTTTTCTGCTGTGATGATTTTTATTTTCTCTTTCAAGCTGTGTCCAATGTGAGCATCATAGATCAACATCCAGTGGAAGCCCTCTCCAAGTCAATCCTGATGGTACTGATGGTTGTTCCCCATCCCCCAGCCACCCACACCATCTCTTGGGCGTGTCATGAGACTGAATGAACCACTTCTTTGTTCTACCTTGCCTTGTATTTCCCCATCTGCATCGCTGTATATAACTCAGTGGTGTATCACCGCACTTTAGTTTGTAAACACTCAAGCACATAGTAAGATGTCAGTGAATTATGTTTCCATAATTATATTATTTGAGTATTAATCCGCTGCATCGATAGTGCTTTTTTCCTCATGCTTTGAAACTTATTATTTTTATAACACTTTAACGCCAAAATGAATGTTTCAAATAAACGACAATGTACGTATAATTGCAACACTGAGTGGTAAGAATCCAACTGTTTTATTGACAACTATAGAGGGAAATGTGTTTGCTTGTTGTGTGGTGGTACTGTTGCAGCGCGAAAAAAAAAAACATAATGTTGAATACCATTTTCAGTTCTTTCGTTCATCCACTTCGTTCCTTTATTCATCCACTCTCTTCATTCATTCATCCACTTCGTTCTTTCATTTGTCCAATTATTCATGCGCTCACCATGTTCTATAACATTCTAAGTTTCTTTCTCCTTCTGTCCTTGTATGCGCATTGCTCTAGCTGTGCGAGAACCATACACATACAGATACACATACACATGCACATACATATATACATACACATGTACATACAGGTACACATACACATACAGATACACATACACACACACAAATTTACACTAATGCAAGCAAGCAAGCAAGCTCAAACAAACAAATCACATAAACTCAAATAAAAATAATTGTCCCCTTAATTGGCACTCCCTTACAAAACCCTGTGTTCTTCGGGTGTCAGACTGTGCCACACTCGACACAAAAAGCAGTCCCGGCTATAACTTTCTCAAGAGGATCCCACGTTATCATAACTACAATTCCAAGACTTTCATCTCCCTCTTCAATCAACACCTGACACTTTTAAGGCCCCAAGGTCTGATCTGCAAAGGTCATAGCGAGCAGAACTTAATCAAAGACGGTTGAACATTTTATTGGAGGGCCTCTATTCACACTTCAGTAAAACTGACCACTGACCACTGTCACGCAGAGCTGAAATAGGGGATCGTTTCTCTCAGGCTGCCACGAATACTGCAAAGATGACCAAGCGTTCATTATTGAGTTTCGTTTTAAAGGTTTGTCTTAAACGATAATGGCTAGTCTGCAAAGACAGTCACTAATGAATGAGTTCGTTTGTCAAGTAAAAACTTCAATCAAGCAAAGGCTTCGTGAGTACTAATGAATGAACCCATGTTAAGGGTTTGTCACAAACTATAAAGACTTGAATCAAGCAAAGGCTTCGTGAACACTAATGAATGAACCTATGTAAAGGGTTTGTCATAAGCTATAGACTTGAATCAAGGAAAGGCTTCGTGAACACTAATGAACGAACCCATGTAAAGGTTTGTCACAAACAGTAATGAATGGACTCCTGCAAAGGCTTGTCACGAACATTACGATTAGATTCATTCGAAGGATTGTGAATTTACAAAAAAGAACAGACACTGCCCAGGTAAAAAATTGCACATGTCACATTTTCTCATTCTTTCAACTATCAAACATCGACGCGTAATTATTCCTCGTCCTTGAAATCGACGATGGAAGTGAACGTTAAGCCCAAAGTAACAAAATTAATAAATTAGCACACAATTCTCATCCTTTCACCATCTGCCGACTTTCAGATTTCATTTTTAGTGTGAATTCCTCTCGAGGTCTACCCGTCGTCTTCAATAAATGTTGGAAGTAGACGATAAGCAAGGAAAAGAAAGTTAATGATAATAAAGTGGCAGGTATTAACACTTCGTGTTAAAAAAAATTCAAACAAATTATTTATTGTAACCTACCTGTTCTCAACGAACACGCATACTGACAGACATACAGAAAGATACACGCATGCACCCATGCGTAAATTAGGATCGCGTTCTCTGATCAATCCTGCACTTTACTTCCCATCAGCCTCTTTCTATTAACTGCGACTAGAATTCTGCAACGATGCCAATATGACGCTGTATATTTTTGCTGGATTGACACCACATCTCCTCCACCCCCACTCCACACTATCCTCTCATAAACCTGCATAACTGCATATCAACGACGATTCATCTGGGATGGGAAGCATATGTCCTCTAACTCAGTGACACTTTACAGATGTTTGCTTGCGGCCCGCTTCAGTCAGCGATTCAATATTTTGTCTCTGCTGTACATACTCTAGATTCTAGAAGCTCTTTGCTGGTAATTCACCGTTTATTTTAATTAGATCGGCAACAAACGATCTTCATGTGATACGATTTCTGTGTACGTAATTTTACTACTGCTGCTGCTACTACTACAGCTACTACATTACTACTAATGTGCTACTACTACTACTATTACTGCTCTACTTCTACTAATGTGCTACTCCTGCTACTACTACTACTACTGTTACTAGTACTAATATGATACTACTACTACTACTACCGCTGCTACTACTACTAATGTGCATCTACCACTGCCTCTGCAGCCGCTACTACTACTACTTCTACTACTACTAATATGCTACTACTACTGCTACTACAACTGCTCTTACTACTTCCATTACTACTACTACTGCTGCTGCTGCTACTACTACTAATGTGCTACTATTACTGCTACTACTGCATCTACTACTACTATTACTACTACTACTTCTGCTAATACTACTACTACTGCTACCACTACTGTTACTACTACTACGGCATACTACTATACTACTACTGCCAATACTACTATTGCTGTTACTACTGCTGCGACTATTACTACTATTGCTGCTGCTGCTACTACTGCAACTAGTCTCTCTCTCTCTCTCTCTCTCTCTCTCTCTCTCTCTCTCTCTCATCGTTATCATTATCGTCATCGTCAGTCACATGACCACTTCATTTCTTCTTTTCTTCTTCAGCAACAGCATCTTCATCATCATAATTTTCCTCTTAAGCCAGTAACCAACAACCCACCACCTCTTCACATTTATTTCTTTTCGAAGGCATTTAGGCATCTTGTTACACGTTTGTTTGTGTGCGCGTACCATTGAATTATATCATTCAAGCAGCGAGGACGTGCAATACACACGTGACAATTATTGCATGTTTATGGGTGTTGTAATTGTATGCATTGATGTGTGTGTGTGTGTGTGTGTGTGTGTGTATAGATATGTGTGTACAGACGTGTGTGAGGGAGCGAGTGTGTTGAGTGCTACGATCCAAATGAAAATACATCACCTAAGATTTTATATCAATTTGTGTGTGTGTGTGTGTGTGTGTGTGTGTGTGTGTGTGTGTGTGTGTAAGTGTGCTTGAATACAATGACGCACATTATTCATGTAATACTGACTTTTCGTTTCGAGCATGTATGGTTCAAATGTGTATGTGTGTAATGTGTGTATGTTAACATTGAAAATAACAGTGCAAGTTGTGCACATATTTGAGTATCAACGTGTGTGTGTGTGTGTGTGTGTGTGTGTGTGTGTGTGTGTGTGTGTGTGTGTGTGTGTGAGTGTGTGCGTGTGCGTGCGCGCGCGTGTGTGTGTGTGTGTGTGTGTGTGTGTGTGTGTGTGTGTGTGTGTGTGTGTGTGTGGATATATGTGTTTACATTGGATAAGATGCAAGTTAAGCATGTAATACTATTTATTGTTATGAGTCTTATGGTGCGAGTATGCCCGTCTGGTGTGTATGTGTCTAGTATGTGTGTATGTGGCTGGTGCGTGCGTGTGTGTGGCTGGAGTGTGTGTCTAGTATGTGTGATTGTGGCTGATGTGTATGTGGCTGGTGTGTGTGTGTATGTGTAAGAGCATGACAAGTGCGCCAAATCACCAGCACGCCCTATTTGAAGCTAAGAGATTAGATAGGCGACTACAGAGGTCTGAAAACTGGGAGGTAGGCGGAAACTGCCCTTCGAGAAAATAAAAAAAAAAGCATGCAACTCTTATTAAGAACGCACAAAGATGTGGGGAAGGAGTCTGACAGGTGAGAAGTTTTAGAGATAAATATCTGAACTGATAAGTGAAGATTGTTGGACAATCCATCAGCCTGATTGCTGGGTCCCGACGCTATCTGGGACACAAGCCGTTGTTGGTGTTAGATGAACATCCCTGACGGTGGAATGGGATAACGACACACACTAACAGCTATTAATGACGAGGTCTGGCGACAAACTCAACAAGGCCTTTCAAATCGATGGCTGGAATGATCTTGAGAAATTAATTAGTCGATAATCGAAATACAGTGTAAATTTCAGGTTTCCGTATTGCTGAGTGTAAAAAACAATGCCGATTCTCCCACTGTTGCGTATAAAAAGATATTTCCAATTTAAGATTTTTAATTCAGTCTACTTAACTGCAGGCGTTTTTATTTCTCAAATTCCGGACCACGGTTTGCTAATGCCATCACACTTTATATCAAATGGCAGGCTTAGCGTTGTTAAAGTTTTATATTCTTATCGTTTGAGCAATTTTATATCAAATATCAGGTTTAGTGTTGTTAAAGTTTTATAATTTTATCACTTGAGCAATTTTATATCAAATCTCAGACTTATCTCTAAATTTTATATTCTTATCAAATGAGCAGTTTGTTTCTATTGGTCAAGTTTTGTTAACTTGGTACATTTTATCTTCTTCTTTGACAAAATATGAATTGGTAATTATACGCTTTTCAGTATCATCCATAGGTGTTAAGTGTGCTACTAGTGCAACATTACTATCAAAAGGGCATATGCTAGAAACAACATCAGCACTGGTCATGGAAAATCAGAACTTTAAGAACGCCTGGAAGAGTAGAGGAACTGACACATGAAATGAACAGGTACCAATGGACCATCCTGGGACTGTGAGAAGTACGATGGAAGAACTTTGGGGAAACATCAACACAGGACGGCCGTCAACTATACCACTCTGGCAGAGACGATAAACATGAACATGGTGTTGGATTTCTTGTCCACAAAGACATTGTGAACACTGTCATGAATTGTCGGCCAGTCTCCAGCAGGCTTATCACCACACATGATTGGTGATCAAAAATTGGGAATAGTTAATAAATTCAAGTACTTAGGTGCCATCGTGACAGATGAGGGATCTAAACCTGAAATATTGTCCAGGATTGTGATGACAATAACAGCAATGCAAGGCTTAAGACAGTTTGGAAAGACAAAAACATCTCAGTCAGCTCAAAGATCAGACTGATGCGCTCCTTGGTTGTATCTGCATTCTTATATGCCTGTGAGTCATGGGCTCTCACAGTGGATCTTGAAAGGAGGATACAAGCTACTGAAATGAGATGCTTTCGAAGGTTGCTTGGCATTTCGTATAGAGATCATGTCACTTAACTTCATTTGAGCTAGTAAAGCATAGGTCGAATATAATCAACATTTTACTAAAGTAAATAAACGTCTGCATTTGACATTGTCTAATAAGTGTTAAATAAAGTGTTCCTTTTATTCTGTGAGCACTGTGCTGCAGGTTATGAAGAAGCTAAGGTAATTTAATGGTAACACAAGTCCTGGGAAGGATGAACATGCCATGAAGTGGTTTAACACGTCAGGCTAATGGTAACACAAGTCATTGGAAGGATACACATCATGAAGTGATTTAACAGGTCAGGCTAATGGTAACACAAGTCATTGGAAGGATACACGTCATGAAGTGGTTTAACAGGTCAGGCTAAGGCAGAAGTTGTGAAATTGTGCAACTACTGACACAAGACGAAGACAAATGAAGAAATGGGTACATTAAATCAAGAAATTGTTCAAATAAGTTTTGAAAGAGCAAACAGCTCAATAAATGTTTCAAACAAGTTGTGAAAACGTTAAACAGATCAAGAAGTTGTTAAAACAAGTTATGGAAGGGTTATGTGTTTCAGGGAATTGTTACAGGAAGTTATGAAATGTTAGACAAAAACAAATGTTTACAAAAATGATTAATAACAGCTAGATATTTGTAGACAGGTAGCAGACAATAAATAGTCAGGTGAAGACAGTAAAGACTTTTGATAGGTAGCTAATGGATAGATTAAGAAAACTTCACAAGATGAGTTAGAATAAAAGATTAAACAATATTTACAGCTGAAACAAGTGATAATATCTTTGTATATAATTCTTTTACAACTGCTATAAGTTTCTGAAAGTTCACTCTACTAACCTGTGCACATGTTAAAGAGAGTCATTTAAAAAATTTTTCACTCTCCCAATGAGAAACATTACCGCTGGTGGGGATGATGATACCAGGGGAACTGTAGTCTTGCAGAGATTGTATCCCCATTAAGGTTACTGACTGACGATGGGTGCCTGATAGCTAGGTACAAGGTGAGGAAGAATGTTGGCCATATAATAACAGCACAGATCTGGAATAGTAACACTTATCCTTGACCCAGAACTGGGTCAATCAGGTGTCAAAGCCTCTGTACGCACTTGTGTAGGAAGTGTTGCAGCAGAAAGCTGCTCTTGGTGTCGTAAAATAATTCAGCAATGTACTGGCTTGAGTAATTTAACTGTCTTCTATTAAAATGGCAACAACCGACTTAATCAAGTGAGGTACTATTTCCTTAAGTGCCAGACGGCTCGGGCAGTTTGTTCTATTTTTTACTTAGTCAGTTATTTTCCAGTAGGCTGAAGAGTTACACAATTGCAGACCCAGAAAAACATTAATCATGCCATTTTGTTTACTTCTTAAAGATCTTTCCAGAAAGAAGAGGGAAGGGATGACAAGGGAGACCTGCTGGAATGGTAATCACTGATGTCACTTCTGTTCTTTATTCCCGTCATGCACATACATATGCACAAACACACACACATAAAGACACACACATACATATGTGAAAAATGTGTATTTTAGCCATATGTGGTGTTGGAAGGAATTACATCAGAAAGAGTTAATCAGATAAAATGAGGTCTCAACAGATTCTGAAATGGTTGAAATTAATAAACAGCTTATGAAATGGTAAACTAATATTAAAATGATTAAACCTGTTAAAATTGTCCAAACTGCCTTCCCGTTATTGGAGAAATGACAGGTGATGACGTATGAAATAGGCCGAGTCACGAACTGGTTTTTGCACAATGAGGAAATGGTAGCAATGACAGTAGTGGTCAAATATGACAGCAATGTTCAGGAGAAAACTCAAAGTTGTGTGTGTGTGCGTGCGTGTGTGTATGTGCGTGAGAATAATTGTTTCTTAGTATTTATTGCACACGTACTTTTAACATAGCAATAAATAGAGGCATACCCTATTTTTTGCCTAATTAATTAATTCATCTCGTGCCGTTTTGTTATAAAGACCCTCGATTTGTATAAACAGCCCCCCCCCCCCCAAACATCCGAACAGTTCATTACTAGAACATAAAGTCTATACTATCGTTGTACTTCTTCAGTGCCTGATAAACCAGTTCATGAAATGATTAGAGCTTAACAGCGTGCGAACGAGTTTGCGAGTGTAAGTATCTCTGTGTGTGTGTATGTGTGTGTGTGTGTGTGTGTGTGTGTGTGTGTGTGTGCGCATTATGTGTTCCTGTCTACGCGTTTTTGCGTGTGTGCTTGTATGCGCATATCTCGTGTGTGTGCGTGCGTACGTGTTAGCGTGTACGTGCATATGTTTGTGTGCTTACGTACATGTTTGTGAATGCGTGCGCGTATTGTAATGTCAGTTCGCATAGGGTGTGCCTGTGTGTGTGCGCGCCTTTGTGTCGTCGCGAAGAATAAGTGGCAGCAACGCCGGGTATTAAGGTAAGAAAATCGCCATCCAACGGTGCCTACGAAAATGGGAGAAAGGACTACATCCCTGGTTGACACAACACACAAGGTGTCAGAAAGATCTCCCCCTCTTTCTTTCTTTCTTTTTCAAACGTCTCCCCTAAGCGCAACAAACGCCCTAAGCCTACGGTCGTGGTGTGTCAACAAGAGCGCCGCGGTCGACACTGTGTGGTTCGCCGAGTGAGCGAAACATTTCTTGTTGCGATTATTTGCGTGTTTGCCAACAACTGATGCACCCACTTCATCTTATTAGAGGTGCGACGATCAGAGAGGAGCGAGCGAGTAACAATTTAACTTGAAGTTAAATTGCCAAGGGGTTTTATGGCGACCTAATCAGCCTTGCACTAGATACAGGATGGTCTTAAAGTTTCTATGTCTTGTGCAAGACTTGGCGATGACGTAACACGCTGCGAGGTCAACTACTCCACGGGCTCTCTATAAAAGCCCTTGCTCTGGAGCACTCTAAATGTGGTATCCTAAAATAATTTACAAACTTCTGGCTCTGCTTTGTGGCTGCAGAAATAATTCTTTATAGATACATGTAGGAACAGAACAATTCAGTTTACTGTTAAAAAAAAAATGCTACTCTTGGAACACGTGGGTTTTGAAAACAGCCAACGACTACATAGTGTTGTCAACCTATGCAGAGTATAGTCAGTTAACATCACTCAACGCATAGATACTTTGACCAGCTGGTTCCAACCATTTCATGTTGATTTGGTCAGTTTGTCACCATCTAACTCATACTGAATGTTATCGGTCAGTATCATCAACCGGCCCCTGACAGAAATTAGACAACTGAATCAACCAATTTCTTACATAAATTAGACAACTGAATCAACCAATTTCTTACATAAATTAGACAACTGAATCAACCAATTTCTTACATAAATTAGACAACTGTACCAACCAAACCCTTACAGAAATTAGACAGCTGTACTAATCATCTCTACAGAAATTAGACTACTGTGGCAAACAACTACATTAACTAAAGTAGTTCACTTTTCTTAAATTGTGCGAATCAACCCGTCCACAGCTGGTTAACTTGGGTACCATCCAACCCAAACTGAAATGAGTGAGTCAGAGGGCGCGCACACGATAATTATACTTCCTCGAGAATGTTTCCTTATTCTTAAAACTAGCCATTGTGTGGGTTTATATGGTACGTTGGTGCCACATTTATTATATTGTTACAAGACGAAAATCTGTCATAGTATCTACAAGC
Organism: Sinotaia quadrata; assembly: GCA_028829895.1. Lineage (NCBI taxonomy): Eukaryota > Metazoa > Mollusca > Gastropoda > Architaenioglossa > Viviparidae > Sinotaia > Sinotaia quadrata. The sequence continues at coordinate 88,714,781 of CM054177.1, forward strand.
TTGTAATAATGCGGATTATCTGATGACCCATAGCTGTTGTGTTCTCCTGCACGCAAAACAAATCAACAAAACGTTAAACTTCTATGAGAGCTATTAATTACTAGCTGAATTGTATGGCCTATCAGAAGTGCTGTGAAACATGAGTTTAATTAGCAATAGAGCTTTATGGCCCAGCAGTCAAAGAGCTGTATATCTTAGCAGTCATAGAGCTTCATGGCCCAGCAGTCATCAAGCTTTATGGCCCAGCAGTCATCACTAAGTAGAGTCTAATGGATTAAATTAGATTTATTATATGACTGACTAACTCATTTACTATAAGTTATAGCTGGAATAACTGGGGTAACTGACCAATTGAATAGTTATTCTTCGTTCACACGATTAAAAAGGAATAATTATCTGGATGATGGACGTCTTTTAAACATGTAACAGTAATTCAATTTATAATCATTTTCCTTCAGACGGCAATTGTAGAATGCTATATAAGTTGACTCTCAACTCCACTCCAAACCGTTATCTTTCTTCGGAGCAGAGTCAACACAAACAAACGAACAACCGAAAACGCAATAAGAATAATGCAATGCACATTTCATTATCGCTGCTTGTCATCTAGATAGTGCTGTCTGAGCAGCCGGTGTTGAGTCAGATTAGTTGCCCTCGGGTCTTGATAACGACGCTTCGCAGAGAGAGCAAGAACCAGTCACTTTGTGCTCCCAGTTAGCACGTACAGTGTCCACAGAGCTGACTGGACAGCACTGATAGAGAAAAAATTAAGCAGAGATTAGAAAAGATCCGGGCGTGGAAGTCACTGTTTTATCGCAGTTTGCTCTGTAGGCGATCCGTCCCACTACAAACAGATACGTTACGCACACACGCACATACTAATACATGCACACAAAAATACACACACACACGCACAGAAACATGCTTACAAAACACACACGCGTACACAGAAACATGCACACAAAACACACGCTCGCACATAGAACCATGGACACAAAACACACATGTGCACACAGTAACATGCACACAAAATACACACTCGCACATATAACCATGCACACAAAACACACGCGGACAAAACATGCACACAAAATACACACACACGCACGCACACAGAAACATGCATATGAAAACACGCACATATGCATTCAGAAACATTCACACATAATACACATGCGCGCACACAAAACCATGTACACAAAACACAAACGAGCACAAAGAAACATGTACTCAAAAGCACACACATACATATACAGAAACATGCATAAAAAATACACACACGGACACAGAGATATACACACATGCGCGCACACATTCACATAGAAACATTCACACAAAACAAAAATCACGCGCATGCACACAAAACACGCACATACATACAGAAACACTCCTAACACATAAACGCACACAAAACATGCTCACAAAACACACACACAGACAAGCACGCTTTAAATTCTTTATGTTTTGCAACAGCGACATAAATATAAACAACGAGCAACAGAGTTATATGACTGAAAGAAATGTATATGCGTTTAAACAACACTCCAGGTGTTAAAATTAATTGACGACAGTGAAAACGACAAACCCCTGGAGATCTTTTTGAAGGTCGTTTGTACTCACACTTACACACACATACACAAGCATGCTCTCTTTCACACACGCACACATATATTCAAAACCATATACAGACATTCACTCCCGAACACACATAACCACACACACATTTTATCTCGCACATATTCACACACACACACAAAGATACAAAGCATAAAGTCGAAGCTCTAGAAATTCAACAAAATGCTTTCGGGATATGGGGAAATACTCAATATGCCTCATTTATTAAACATAAAATATAGAAATAAATATTACACTTACATACTAGGGGAGGGGGGTGTTTGTTGTTTGTGTGTGTGTGTGAGAGAGAGAGAGAGAGAGAGAGAGAGAGAGAGAGAGAGAGTGAGAGAAATATTACACTTACCTACTAGTAGAAGATATGTATGTGTGTGAAATATAGAAATAAATATTACACTAACTTACTAGTGAATGTGTGTGTGCGCGCGTGTGTGTGTGTGTGTGTGTGTGTGTGTGTGTGTGTGTGTATGTGAAAATAAGGGAGTGTACATGAAAGCCATGCAAATCTGTGTATTGTAGGTATATGTAGGCGAGTACTGGCTATATTTGTGCGTGTCTGTACAGGTTCACTCGTGTGTGCATATTATGTGTGCGCGCGCGCGTGTGTGTGCGTGTGTGTGTGTGTGTGAAGGAGAATGGATATAAATAACTGGTAGTGTATATGTGCGCTCGAGTGTATGTTTATATGGGTACTCTATAGAATAACTCAGAAAAATAGCAGAATAATATTTCTTTAAACAGTATTCTAGTTCTCGTCTGACAAAAACCAAAAAGACCATATGCGAGGTAGGAATACAGCCTGCGATGTCGAAGTTTACAATTCACTGTACAAGATGACAAAGTGGACTTCTTGCCTTTAAACGGCAAGGCTTCCATGACAACACAGAAAAAAGGTATAAGAGTACAACGTAAGTTAGACACTTTTCAGAAGGAACAAAGACACTCCCCGCTCTCAGTGACTAGATATGAGAAAAACAATAGAGATAACGTATTCGGACACCTTCCGTCTACTCTAGGAGATGACTAAGTCAGGGTAGGGAGAGAAAGCATTGCAGCTCGTTTTGATCATTTTAATAGTTTTGATCGTTTTAATAGTTTTGATCGTTTTAATCGTTTTAATAGTTTTGATCGTTTTGATCGTTTTAATAGTTTTGATCGTTTTTGATCGTTTTAATAGTTTTGATCGTTTTGATCGTTTTAATAGTTTTGATAGTTTTAATAGTTTTGATCTTGATCGTTTTAATAGTGTTGATCGTTTTAATAGTTTTGATCGTTTTGATCGTTTTAATAGTTTTGATCGTTTAATAGTTTTGATCGTTTTGATAGTTTTGATCGTTTTGATCATTTTAATAGTTTTGATCGTTTTGATCGTTTTAATCGCTTTGATCGTTTTGATCGTTTTGTGGTTGCATAATTGGACGAGAGAAATGTGACAGCTTTGATCTCCGATTCTTCGGCTTACAAAATTAAATAAATCAATAGATGATGATTTCCGTCACACATTAACTAACAAATTTAAAGTGAACATACTATTTTATTGTTTTAGGTGTCAATGGACTAACAAGAAATGAACGCCATATTTTATTCTTTTAGGTGTGTGTGGCAGAGTAAATTTACTTACCCCTATTTCTAAACTTAAATGACATATAAATTGTTAAATATCAACGTGACTCGGCCTTGGGCGCTGCTTATGATGGTTTGTTTATTTAAAGTGTCAGAGTTAGAGTAAACAACTCATGAAGAGAATGTTAGAACTTGCTGATGTAATCTAAACCGGTTTTATGTAGATGAGTAGGTTTTATTATTATCCAATGGTTAAGATTTACAAAGAATGAGACCAGCCTATGGGCTGAAATCAAAGTTTACTTGCTGAAATAATTCTATTCTCTCATCACTTTGAATGTGGTGTGGCTGAAAGTCCGGTCATAAAAAGCGATCTCTAGCTTAAAAGTGAGAACTGGTTGATTGAGAGAGAGAATGGACTTATAAATATTTCGTACATTTTGCTATTGATATATTATACCTGCGTTTCATGTACAGAAGTATTATGTGAGTAGACTAGTACTTCTACAATTAAGAATTATAATCTTGTATGTTATATGTTACCCATATGACATTGTTTCTAGTGAACCAGTTCATAAATTATTATGTTGCATTTATTAAGCTGTATGCGTGATTCCAGCTAATAAATACTGTTGCAGGAAACTGTAAGTTAAGAGTTGAATATAAAAAAGAATGGAGTTAGAGATGAATAAACTGGAAAACAGTATTTGTTCCCTGATTATATTTTACAGAGAAGAAGCAGCCTTTATATTTCTAGAATCTCTGGAATTTCTAGAATTTCCTGGTTTATTGATTTATAAACTGCTATGACCATGGTAGATTCGAGAAGTCTCTACCCCAATGTGTAAGTGAAAGGATACACTGCATTCTGTTAACGTATGATGGCAAAGTATGATCGACTACATAATGGAATTTCTGGTATAAATAAGTTAATGGAACTTGCTACAATGTTGTTCTGCTTGAGGAAACTAATACAGCGAAGGAACGCCCTTATTAGTCTCCAAAAAATAGCAGCTCTTGGAACATTCAACAGTATGCTAGAAGAACATGTGAAAACTGACCATTCTATTGTGAACAATAAACGTGTGACATTGTTACAAAAGCATGAGAAAGACTATTGCAGCATTGTCATGACAAAGGTATGTACAAACTATTATCACTCTATAACTCCATTTCTGTTCTCTGATAAGAATGATCCTGTGATTGATATTGACAATGTCTACTGAATTATGTGTTAGGATATAAGACTGTATAAGCATTGAAATTATTTGAACATGTTTTGTGGATATATTCATGTCAAATTATCTTTTCATTGTATTCATTAAATGTATATTTGATTGTTGATTTAATAAATTTATTGTTAAGTCTATTGACCTTCTTACACATATTGATGCTATATGTTGGAGAGATGATGGGTGGATGGAAGCTCGCTAAATATAAAGAGTGAGTTATCTTCTCCTTTGGTAAGTAGTTTTCCACCTATGGAAACATTATGTGACATTGAATCTTTATCTTTAATGTTGTGAGTGAGAGAAAACTTTTACACTGCCCGCGTATCTGTCAAGTAAGAGAGACGAATGGTGTCTTAATTGTTAATAATTATTATCAGACTTATTAATAACATAAATTAAGATTCTCGTCACTTGTGATTAGTTATGGATGATTATTATTAATAATAATATTCATAAACAATTACTAGGTTGGCGTTGTGTCACAGTGTGAATGGACTAATAAGAAATGAACATATTTTTTTTGTTTTAGGTGTAAATGGGTTAACAAGAAATGAATATGATATGGTATTTTTTAGGTAAGAATATAATGAACATAATAGTTGCTTTTTTTTAGGTGTGAATGGGTTAACAGGAAGTGAAGTTACGAACGCTCTGGATTGGCAGGAGAAATCAGAAAAGCTTCTCAGTTCTTTATCAAATCGGTCTCGGTCTTCAGACGTGACAGACATTCAAGAATATCCACCCAGGATCAACAGTCAACTAAGGTTTAAAATGGACTTCAGGCATATATGATACAATACGTCGAAAGAACCCATTTCATAGCTTTTGTTTAGGATTGAATTGTTTATGCAAAATAGCCTTGCCTACAAAACAGCATCTTTTGGTACTTGTTCTGGGTACAACCGTGCTCACAAATCAACGTCTTATGTACTTGTTCCAGAACGACCGTGCTCACAAGTCAACGTCTTATGTACTTGTGCCAGAACAACCGTGCTCACAAGTCAACGTCTTATGTACTTGTGCCAGAACAACCGTGCTCACAAGTCAACGTCTTATGTACTTGTTCTGGGTACAACCGTGCTCACAAGTCAACGTCTTATGTACTTGTTCCAGAACAACCGTGCTCACAAGTCAACGTCTTATGTACTTGTTCCAGAACAACCGTGCTCACAAGTCAACGTCTTATGTACTTGTTCCAGAACAACCGTGCTCACAAGTCAACGTCTTATGTATTTGTTCTGGGTACAACCGTGCTCACAAGTCAACGTCTTATGTACTTGTTCTGGGTACAACCGTGCTGACAAATCAACGTCTTATGTACTTGTTCCAGAACAACCGTGCTCACAAGTCATCGTCTGTTGGTACTTGTTCTGAAGTTTGAATAACCAATCAGTTTGTTAGTCGAGTGTATGAATAAACGAATCTAAACTTAATCAGGTCTTAGAATATCAGTCAATTTGTTGTCAACAGTCGTGCGGATATTTAAATAGGTTTGGGCAAGTTCAAGGTCTCGATTTGCAAACGAACAAGTCTTGATTTGCTATGGAATAAGTCTTGGTTTACTAAACGACAACTCATGGTTTGCTATGCAATAAGTCTTGGTTTACTAAACGACAAGTCATGATTTGCTATGCAGCAAATCTATGTATGCTGCAGGAAGGTTCCAGTTTGCTATAAAAAAAATCTCGGTTTACAATAGAACAAAGAACTATGGAACAGGTTATATTTATATAGAACACGCCTTGGCTTGCTATAGAACCAGCCTCGGTTTGCAATAGAACAAGTTTTGGTTTGCTATTAAAATAGTCTCGGTTTGCTATGGAAAACACCTTGATGTGCTATGGAACAAGTATCGGTTTACTATGGAACAAGTCTCGGTTTACTATGGAACAGGTCTCGCTTTGCAATGGAACAAATTTCGGTTTGCTATTGAACTAGTTTCAGTATGCAATGGAAAATATCTTGGTGTGCTATGGGATGTCTCGATTTACTATGGAAGAAGTCTTGGTCGGCTATGAAACAGGTCTTGGTGAGCTATAAAGCAAGTCTTTTTTTACTACGGAACAAGTCGCGGTTTGCAATGGAGCAGGTCTCTTTGTGATATGTCTTGAATTTCTATTTGAACAAATATCTGCTATAGGATACAGCTTAGTTTGTTACGAAACACGTCTCTGTTTGCTGTGCGGATAAGTCTTGGTCGATTATGGAATAAAACAATCGTGCACACGGATTATATCCTGAGAATAAGATCTAGCAACAAAAAAAAGTGACTGCACTGCTTTGGCAGCATTCATAACCACGCAACTAATAACAGTCGAATACCAAATGAAGGCCTGCCGGTTATGTTAATACTTCACAACTGCAGGCTAGGGTAGTGTTTTCTAAACCTATGTTTTATCTGTTCGTTAGTTACATACATCAGATAATTATCTCCAAGTTTAACAAGCAAGAGTAAGTTGATGTTGTTGACCGAGCAGTAGATGAGTGTGGAGGCGAGGACTTCTTTTTAACACATCACAAGAGACCGCAGATTCAGTGAGTAGATTGTAATTAATTAAGTGAAGAACACAAACTGAATGACTGTAGGTAGAAAGACACTGGAGTGCTGGTAGAGTAGGGGGGTGGCTTTATTTATTTACGGAAGGTGGGTGTGGATACGTTTAAACTTTCAGAGCGTTATCACAGGCTCTCACCATGAGGCAGAAGGCGCCCAGTTTGAGCGCGTGATAACGCCAACGAACAGAGACAGATAACTCATATCATCACACCCTAGCAAACTATGTCATTCTTGATACTCGAATCCTGGTGGACAAAAAAATTGCATTATTTATTGGTTGGTTGGTTAATGTTTCGTGTGACACTTTCAGGGGTTGATTTGAGTGACTATTTTTAAGGGCTCTCGGGTTACTTATTTGACGGTTGGTACGTGCCTTAAAGTCACGTGGTCGACACGTGTAAATATTGTTAGTCACTACTACGCATGACATTCACTTATAAAGTTTCGTGGAATGTTGATGATGTAATATTGTTTAATTCGATTTTACTTCAGTTCAATTGGATGACTCCCCAGATCTAAACCCTTCACTTCAGAAAGTTACACAATATATATAAAAAGAATGTACCCTATCGAGTCTATTAAGACGTGTTATAAATTCTTTGGTGAAAAAAAAAGTAATTTCAGAGTGCAAAAGGAAAAGAAGCATTAAATTAATCTTTTTTTGTTTTTAATGAGTATCACTTTTAAACTAGTTAAACAATGCGCGCAATTAGCAGTGATTACAGATTCGTGGATTTGTGTTGCTGCAGTGGGCTTGTGACGTGTGAACTTGGCACAAAAAAGGAAAAAAGAAAGTTATATTGTTTATTTATACAGAGGAAAGACTTCAGACCCAACATTTAAATATTGTTCCAGCAAGGAGGGGAAGACATTTGAATTTCTCAAATAAAACGATAACCAAAAGCACGAACTGAAGCAAGATTTGACTGACACGTAAGCCAAACCACTGATGTGTTTCCGGGATTAGGGTCACGTGATTAGGGTCGGCGACGTGTACTTTTGCAATACAGTGAAGGAAAGGGGGAATAGGTGTTTCTCTTGCTGTGGACGGCATTTAAAAAAAAAACTTCTGACACTCTGCAACTGTTCTGTTCGACTTTTCTAGTACAGAACTTGTGTTCGGTTTTGACTGCAAGTTTTAGAAATCCCATATATATTACTTTAACAACAATTAATTAATTATTTTTTTAGAAGAAATTATACGTTAATCTGTAATAATTTGGTCAGATTTGCAAATAGGCACGAAGACAAGAAATAGTTTTAAAATATTAATAGCGACAGTTTGTCTTAAGATTAATAAAATGAAAAAAAAGCAGGTAGCAAAATTATATTCTGTTCAGGTTATTCTCACATTCTTTTAGTGGCGACAGTATCTTTAATGAACTGTTTTGGTGTCATTTTCAGCATTTCTTAAACCAGGTTATCTCCACGTATTGAACAAACAGTAATGACAAGTTACTTTTTGCGAGCAGAATACATTTTAGCAAATACTTGCGAAGAAAGTTATCTCCCTTACGTGCAAACCAATCATACAACTTGTTTACCTTGCTCGGCCTGCGCATCTCTGGGCGAATGTTAATCACCCAGACAGCTGCATGAAGACTGCAATTTTTACAGAAATTTCAAGTACGGAAAAACATAACAAAACGCACCAAAAACGTATAATAATATAACGACATTATTTTTTTAAATATTCAAAGATTTAAAGATACGTAGGACATGGCATAGTGACGAGTAGGCCTAATAGTCGCTGTAATATTAAAGCAGAAAGGATGCATTGACTCATGAACTAGACAGGCACAGACAATTATTGTTTATTTTGGATCAACGAGAGGTCCTAACATGTTGGGCATGTTCGACCCTAGGCTTTAGGTGTCCTGTGTGTCTTCACTATCAGTGTCACTCAGGCTAAGGAAATGACCTGAAATATTTTACAATTCTCGGTGAGTGTGTGTGTGTGTGTGTGTGTGTGTGTGTGTGTGTGTGTGTGTGTGTGTGTGTGTGTGTGTGCAGTCGTAAATGTGTATGTACGTGTACGCGAGCACGGGTATGGATAAACAGGTGTGACTGTGTGTGCGTGCATGCGTGTGTGAATGCGTTTTGTCAGATACTTATATAGTTATGCATACTTTGCTATTTAAAAATGCTAACATCATTTAAACCATTCAATAGGTTGCTGTCTCAATTAAAACCTGGCCAAACATTAAATGTATACTCACACCCAGATATTCCAATGTATAGAAAATAATTATTGTATAACTTTGTTATACTATAAGATTTGTAATCAGATTATCCGACGATTGATAGAATAATTTGAACGTTTATTTACCTGTATCAGACTGCATTTAGAGAAAGAAGTTTTTTTTTTTATTTTATAATTTTATTGCTACAGTCAAAGAAAAGCTCTTATCATAAACCCTGTCTGCTAACTTTTACTAAGCTAGCTGTGTCATGACAGAAACAACATGACAAGTTTGCAGATGTTTTTATTTAGAATGTCAATGTCAATAATTCTGTTTTCTTGTGGCACCTGACTACATTATCACTATTTATACTATTATCATCATCATTATCACTACATTCCTTCTGTTTTTCTTTCAACTCATTCTCTAACTCAACTAGACAACATAATCACTAATATTTTTCTTACTTCTTATGGGCGTGGCACCTTGAGTTTGTGCTAAATCATTTACCGGTAATTTATTTTCATCGCCACTGATAACATACTGTAAACCAGTATACAGTGTCGAACTGTCTACTTGTGTGTGTTGATTGCCATGAAATTTTCGCTTTTTATGTCGCTTTCCTATTAGATTTTTTTTTATATTTCCAGGCATCTTTTAAAAACTGCTAGGCCACTGACTATAGGTACCACACACAAAAGGTGAATACATTTAATAAAAACTTCTTTTTATTAACAAAACTGAAGCTATTCATATACCGGAAGTGTCAGATAATATTCAGGAAGGGAGCCAAGTGACCTTAGTATTGCAAAACATCAGGGGATAATTAATATTTCACCACGTATTTCACCACGACGTTTGGTCAAAATGACGATGTATCCCACAGTATCCCCCTCTTTGATAAAAAATAAATCTTCAAAACTGTTGTGAATTGTCCAAATAATAGCCGTTTCACAACATTCAGCCACTTTTCTATCAGAAAAGACCAATATTTTTTGTCCAATTTTTCATGCATTTTCAGTAAGCAACTCAGGTAAAGAATATGCTTGAGCAGCTGATGTAATCTAAACCGGTTTCATGTGGCTGAGAAGCTTTTATTATCCAATGGTTAGGATTTACAAGAGCGAGACCAACCAATGGACTGAGATGAAAAGGATTGTATTTTCTAATCACTTGATATGGTGTGGAAGATGTCCGGTCATGAAAGGCAGCCGTTAGCTTAATGGTGAATTAACTTACTGATTGAGAGAAAATGGACTTAATTGGGAGATTAGTAAAAACAAAAGGCTGCTTCTTCCCTGTAAAATAAATCATGGAACAAACACTACGTTTCCAGTGTATGCATCTCTAACTCCATTCTATTTTACAGTCAAGTCTCAACTTACAATTTCCAGCAACGGTATTTATTAGCCTGATGCACGCCTGCAGCAATATCAATGCAACATAACAATTTTATGAGCGGGTTCACTAGAAATAATGTCAAGTGTTTAGCATACTATATACAAGCATCATAGTTCACAATTTGTAGAAATAATAGTCTACTCACTAATACATCTCTATGTAAAACGCAAGTCCATTCTCTCTCAGTCAGTCAGTTAACTCACATTAAGCTAACTGCCGCCTTTCATGACTGGACTTCTGCCACTCGAGGTTCAAAGTGATTAGAAAATTCGGTTCACCGACAAAACCGCGAACGACAAATGCGCGCCGACAAAACCGCGATGGACAAAATCGCGACGACAAAATCGCGCCGACAAAATCGCGCCGACAAAATCGCGATCGACAAAATCGCGATGATACATGTTAAATCGTACAAGAATGTAATAATAACATACGTAGATATCAATATTACGATACACAAAGCAATGTTAAGAGATACTGAGTGCAAATAATCCTCAAAATAAGGCAATGAAAAGAATGAAGCATACATCAAATCTTAATAATTTTACATAAAGATCAATATTAAGAGATACTACGTGCAAATAATTCTTACACAAAGGTAATGAAAAGAATGAAGCATATATCTAATCTTAATAATTTTGTTTAAAGAGCAATATTAAGAGATACTGAGTGCAAATAATCCTTACACAAAGGTAATGAAAAGAAGTTACGTAATAGAGCGAACATACATAACACTTCCTGCCATTCTTTACTTGGTGATGTTTATCGCGATTTTGTCGGCGCGCATTTGTCGGCGCGATTTTGTCGATTTCAAAGAGCGCGATTTTGTCGGCGCGCATTTGTCGTTCGCGGTTTTGACGGGTCACCAGAAAATTCAACAGGTGAACTTTTGATCTCAGCCCATTGGCTGGTCTCATTCTTGTAAATCTTTACCATTGGATAATAAAAACTATGCATCCACCTAAAATCGGTTTAGATTACATCAGCAAGTCTAGCACATTCTCCACCTGAGTTGTTTACCTCAAACTCTTGGCACTTTAAAAATATCGTCATAAGCAGTGCTCAAGGCTGGGTCACTTTGACATTTAACAATTTATATAACAATTAAGTTTAGAAACAGAGATAGGCAAATTTACTCCGCCTCATTACCTTAAAGGTGACTGAAATTCACCACAGTAGTAAAATTCAGTGCCATTGCCATAAAGCTGTATGCTACTCACATAAATACTAAAATTCAATGCCATTAGCATTAAAGGTGACTGGAATTCACCACAGATTAAAACTAAATTTTATTATCGTAAACGTAATTGACATTTCACTAGAAATTAAAAGTAAATTTCAAGCCGTGAATTGAAAATGTACCCTTGCTAAATCGTTTATCTTGCACGTTTCATGCGACGATCAAACATCAACCAAAGAGCACACTAGTCATTGTGTAAATGTAGCAGATATTTACTCTCGTATCAGTAGTCGCTGTGACGTATTTTAAGATTTCTTATTGTACGCATAGATAAATAAAGATTATTCTGTTTACTCGAATTCGATTAGATATATTTTTTTAAACATTCACAGCCTCTTAATATATCACACACAAATTCACGCAAGCATGCACACGCACATTTATTTCACATCAAACAGGCTTATAAACAAATAGATACACATTTTTATTTATTTCACATGCAAGAGGCATATAAACGAATTAAATCATACTTTACATAAAGCAGGCGCACAAACCGAAGAATGTGAACGCGCGTGCACACATTTATGTAAGCCCATCGTGCACACATTTATGTAAGCCCATCGTGCACACATTAATTTTTATGTAAGCCCATCGTGCACACATTTATGTAAGCCCATCGCGCACACATTTAATACCAGACTAGCGCCATTCTCTCCAGTTCCACGCATTTAAGATTCGTTTCTCATTTTTACATCTGATATTTGCCAATTTAATTTTATAAGTTCTTTTTTCTGTGCGTAAAGGGGTTTGGTGTTAATATTTTTTTTTAAAGCCTTGACTGTATTTAGGTCACGGTGGCTGCAAATTAGATTGTTTGCGTCCTTGACCTTGATCAGACTGGGCTGGTGATGGAGAAAGAACAATAAAGGTTTGGATTCAACCGGCTTTAAACAGAGGAAAAATTCGGAGATGATATGCAGACAAGCATACATATATTATTATAATGCGAAGATTGAACTGTTTGTGTTCAAGAGCTAGGTATGTGTGGACTGTTCCTGTTAATGGACTAGATATGCGTGGACTATTCATGCTTACAGACTAGATACGTGTGGACTGTTTGTGTTAATGGACTAGATATATGTGTACTATTCATGTTAATGGACTAGATATATGTGGACTGTTCATGTTAATGGACTAGATATGTGTGGACTATTCATGTTAACAGACTAGATATGTATGGACTGTTTGTGTTAATGGACTTGATATGTGTGGACTATTCATGTTAACAGACTAGATATGTATGGACTGTTCGTGTTAATGGGCTAGATATTTGTGGACTATTCCTGTTCAAGAGCTAGATATTTGTGGACTGTTCGTTTTAATGGACTAGATATGTGTGGAATGGACTGTTTGAGTTATAAAATGAGATGGGTAAGGGATGGATTAAATTGTTTGTATTAAATGGAGATAATTGGGGAGACTGTATTGGACTGTTATATTATTGAGATGAATGGACTTCTCGTGTTTAAGTGAAATGGACAGGCCTTAACTGTTCATATTCGAAGGTGATATGGACTGGACTAGTTTTAGAGGGTGAAATAGTTTAGACTGAACATTTCCTGAGTGTGACATGCACTCCATTGTTACTGGTTATGTAACTAACCCTTAGCCATAACTATTTGCAAATGATGATAATTATTAATTTTATGTTATAAATAATTCTAATATAGTATTTAAGCTTTGAAAGATAGAAGATATTGTGTAGAAAGGATTTCTTTTTTTATCAGGTAATTTTGTAGGACTGTGTTGGAAGGTGGTTGTACAGAACTGTTTATATTAGACAATGAGTATATATGTTTTTATTATGCAATGATTGTACATGTCTGTTTTTATTATACAATGATTGTACATGTCTGTTTGTATTAATGATTGTACATGACAGTTTGTGCTAGAAAGAGATTGTACATGTCTGTATAGACAATGATTGTACAGGACTGCTTGTACTAGAATGTGACTGTACATTCTGTTTGTATTAGACAATGATTGTACAGGACTGTTCGTGTTAGAAGAGATTGTTCATTTCTGTTTGTATTAGACAAGAATTTTACAGGACTGTTCGTGTTAGAAGAGATTGTTCATTTCTGTTTGTATTAGACAAGAATTTTACAGGACTGTTCGTGTTAGAAGGAGATTCTACATGTCGATTTGTATTAAAAAGTACTGCACGATAGTTTGTGTTAGAACTTGATTTTACAAGATTGTTTGCAATAGGTAACTGACAGAACTTTTGTAATAGGTAATTGTACAAGATTGTCTGTATTAGAAGATAATTGCAAAAGACTATTTCCAATAGGTGATTGTACAGGACATTTGCAATAGGTAATTGTAAAGGACTGTTTGCAGTAGGTGATTGTACATGACTGTTTGCAATAGATGATTGTACAAGATTGTTTGTAAAATGTGATTGTACAGGACTGTTTGCAATATGTAATTGTACAGGACTGTTTGCAATAGTGATTGTACAGGACTGTTTGCAATAGTGATTGTACAGGACTGTTTGCAAAAGGTGATTGTACAAGACTGTGATAGGTAATTGTAGTACAGGACTGCTTGCAGTAGTTGATAGTATAGGACTGATTATAATAGGTGATTATACAGGACTGTTTGTGCTAGCAAGTGAGATGTTCTGGTCTGGACTTTTCATGTCAGTGTGAAATGGGGTGGACTGAACTGTAGTATACGATAAGCTGATGTGGACTGAACAGTTTTAGATTTAAGAATATGTGGACTGGGTTTTTATGTTATCGGATGCCGTATAAGTTTCATCCTCCACCCCGACTTCTGCATGTCTTGTACCCTCATCTTCCTGCAACAATTACAGCACATAGACTCTCTGCTACACGTCACTTTAAATACCACTAAATTAAATTTAAATATACTACGTACAATTACTTTAAGGATCTCGGATATACAAATTCAAATCTACTATATCACATTAAGTTCTCGAATATGCAAATTTATATTTAAATCAGATGTTTATACTTTTCTAATTTTAAACAAATCCCATCGTTACATTAATATAGAGCCCCCTTCCACACAACATCACTCCAAACATATCATTTAACTAGTGTGTGTAAGAAGGATAAATAAGAAACAACAATAAATGTTATTAATCAACAATCAAAAAACATACAAACGAATACAATTGAAAGAATGTTGACATATGCATTACTTCAAACAATGTTTGAATACAACAAATCAGCCACTTATTTGGTCTTTATTCTAACATACACATCAGCAGTCACATTAATAAACAACATAAATCATGGATCTAATTTCATCACAGAAATAAGAGTGGAGTTTATAGAGAGATAATAATAGTTAATGTACTTGACCTTTTTATGACGTCAGCTGTCACTGGCGCAAATTTCACAACCCTGCTGGGGTTTCACAACAATGGTACCAAAATGTTTATTCTGCCTTGTTGGATAATGGGTACAACTTGCTTCTCTAGGCACATTGCACAAACTGTTCCAGAATCTTATGTGTGCTCTCAACGCACATCGTAGAGAATGATCTGGAATGTTCATGACCAAACTCAAGCACCATTTTCCGCTGTATTGGCTCGCGAACGGAATTCACAGAAATCAACGTACAACTTGTTTGCTAATAAGTTCTATAGCAACGCTGGATATCCCCGCCCCCCAACGTGATCCAGTAGAATGAGTAGAGTACAGTAGACATTGCAGTCTGAAGTGAATATCAGGTACCGCACAGAAGGAAGAACCAAAAAAGGCGCCTCTTTTCTGCAAAAGTCAAATAAACAACAACGATAAGTTTCAGGTCAAAACATACTCTTTTCTCTTCTACACATATTCTCAAACTTACAGTCCTGCAATAATATTCATTAGCCCAATATACATATGTGGCATAGGAAAAATAGCATAATCAAAATTCATAAATATAATGTATAGCATAATATTTTGGTAAACGTAGAAATAATAGTTCAATTACATAAAGCATCTCTAAATTAAATCGCAGAACCATAAATCAATAGCAAAGAAATGCTTTAAATATTTCAAAGTCCACTGACTCTTTATTAGTCAGTTAACTCACCATAAGCTAACGATCACCCTTTATGACCGGACTTGATGACAAATAAAATCAAAACCGGAACCCAGTGGTCCCTGACTCAGTTCAAGACTTGAACTTTGTGGATGACTTGTGCTCGATGTCCCAGAAATGCCAACAACATATGCAACAGAAAACCACTAACCTGGCCCAAGAAGCATCCAAAACTGGACTGCAGATCTACCTAGAGAAGACTGAAATCATGACCCTTCAAGGAACTGAGTCAGGGACCACTGGATTCCGGTTTAAACCAATAGTCATCAGAAACTACTCATCTGCCTAGAACTGTTTCAGTTTTCTCAGCACAACACCTTGGACATTGCTTAAGGTCATTATTTAGCTCTGGCATTACAAACAAATGCAGTGCCCAAGGTCGGGTCACGTTAACTTTAACAACTTAACCTAATAATTAAATAGAGACAAACAACTTTGCTCTGTCACAAATAGCTTGAAGCTTTGAATAAAGCAAGTTACAATAGCTTGAGATTTTTAGCAAAGCAAGATACATATCTTGAATGCCAACAAAAGCTGGTTATTTACTTGTATTCACAAGTCCGATGTCATGGTAAATTTTAACAGAGCAAATTTTTAATTTCAGTTTTTTAGTTGATTAAATAATTAAATAACGAAGCAAGAAACATATATCACAATGAACATGAAGTGTGATTTGACATAGATAAGGTAATGACAATCTTTCACTTGCATTTTCTTTTAAAAAATAGAAAAGATTCAGACAAGCGTGCTGAAAGAAACATTGACTTGGATAATTTTGACTGCACGTCTTTGCAGCGGTTCTTATTCTTCGTAGATTTTAAGTTATTACTAACTATCTACATTCTCTAAAAGATTTGTGATAAACCAACTCAGTAATTGGTGGAAAAGACCTCATGCTTAACTTTTCGTAACTAAGAGACGCTACATTTTCCGATACAAACGTTTGCGAAATGAAAAGTAGGTTTTATTACCTCCCTTATCGTCATTGTCAATTGAAGCCCTCTGCTGTTTCCTTGAACGCGCCGCTTGGTAAAAGAAATCTAAAAGCAGCAAAGACAAAGCAAAACGCATAGAACATCAATTAAAAATAAATTCTTATCATCTTAATAAAAAAATTAAAATATTCGCTGCGAACAATTACTGAAATGGACAGAAAAGAAGCATTGGGGACAAAGAAAAACAACTAAATATAGACGGGAAACTGGCCTGCTTGAAAAGGAATATGCCCGGGGAAAATATGAGAATTTCTAAAGGAGGAAGGGAATTATGAAATGACATTATAAAACAGAAACTGCTGTCATTCTTTTTGCCCTTTTTTTTTTTTTTTGCGAAGCTAT
Organism: Sinotaia quadrata; assembly: GCA_028829895.1. Taxonomy (NCBI): domain Eukaryota; kingdom Metazoa; phylum Mollusca; class Gastropoda; order Architaenioglossa; family Viviparidae; genus Sinotaia; species Sinotaia quadrata. The sequence goes on from CM054177.1 coordinate 88,731,991, forward strand.
TTGTTATATTAAAAAAAAACAACAACATTCAATAAGAGAAAGATCGTGTGTACAAACATTGCTTCCGACTAGCCAAAACATAGAGAACAGACAGATCAAAATGGTTTTTAAAAAAATAAAATATTTTTAAAAATCTTTATGAAATAACAATTGTATGCATGCACACTTTCTGTGAATTTAAAAAAAAAAATGGTAATCTTCATCCTTCAAACAGTTTGAAACAAACTGAACTTCGCTAGTGTGCCAGGATACTGAAGCTATTTATAGAGTTTTAATAAAGCGATCTTATTTTATCTACTTCTCTTTGTTGTGCGTATGTGAGGGGGGGGGGGTTAGATGGCTAAGGGTGTGGTGTGTGTGTGTGGGGGGGTATGTGGTTGGGTAGGTGTTGTGTGCGTGAGGTGGATGGGTATGGGTGCATGTTGTTGGGTGGGTGTGGCAAGTGGGGGATGAGAGTGTCTGTAAGGCTAGATCATAGATAATTTTATAACATCAAAATAGTTTGTTAGCTTTCCGACAAATGAGCAATAGTACAATTCTTTAATGCAAAATAATTCGATCACAGCATTAAATACATGATGGGTAGAAACTTGAAATGAATGCATTGTTAGGAACGTAAGTGAATTTGTTTATTGGAAAGCTTGATTATAAGTCAGATTGCGAATGAAAATTCGTGCATCATTTAGCAAATGACCTTGACAGTGCCTAAGGTGCCGTTCGAGATGGGTGCCCATCACACCACTCAGCATTACGTATTCCAAGTAGGCACACAGCAAAACAAGTGTATCACTATCAATGGTGTGGATACAGACGATAAGGAGAAATACGTTCAGATTTCAACTAAACAAAATTTATTGTTCTTATAATTTATACATTATAAATATTTTACCCTGAATTTATTTTGTGTGCCATGTTCTAGCATGTATTTCATGGACGTGGAGGTGAGAACGAGATAAGGACTGCAACTTCAGAGTTGACGTAGCTGTAGTTTGTAGGTGGATATGAGCCAAACGATTACTTTCCTCATTCATTTGTAACCACAGACAATATGATACGTTACGCCTCTGATGACTGGTGATGCAATATACATCCACGGCAGCACACACGACTGGGCATGTTCAGGTGTGAAAAATGTCAGAGACTCTGCCTGTCAGTAATTATGGCTCGAGGACGATATACAGTCATTGATGTCGTTAGTTTAAATAGCTGAAAAGCGTAGCAACAGAATGCCTTGTTGTGGATTAAGTACATGGTATATCTTTACTAGCAACAGAATGCCTTGTTGTGGATTAAGTACATGGTATATCTTTACTAGCAACAGAATGCCTTATTGTGGATTAAGTACATGGTATATTTTTACTAGCAACACAATGCCCCATTGTGGATTAAGTACATGGTATATCTTTTCTAGGTGCAGAAGTGAATATCTCTACATTATTAATGAAATGTAGAAATACGAAACGCATGCGAACATTGTTATAATAATACTTATAGTTATATTTCACTGCACTATCATTGTTTCAATTATGTTTTTGCATGTCTGTGATGTTATGGTGATTTTTATTTTCATAATTTAAATTTTAGCAATGTGTTTCCAGCAAGACGTGATAGCATTTCTTCCCATGCTAAATTCCCAAGAATGGGGAGACGTTTTTTAAAAAAAAAATTTTAAAGAAAGAAAAGATTGGGCGAGCAAAGGACACAAGTGATTAGAATTCTTACAAAAGACAACAGGTCCTGTCGTGCCGCATCTTGAAATTGCAATCATTTCTATTGGGAGGACCGTGTGACTGCATCTGCTCAATAGCCAGCCGCATCTTTAACGGTTTCCTGGAAGAAAAGGAAACTAACTCAGTGCTCTGGTCTGAAAGAAAACGCCGCTGTCAGAATTTTGTATTAAATTGTTTTTCTCTGTCTAGAATTCGTTTTTCATGTAGAAGAGAAACCCGGCAGAGTACCTGCGGGTCTGGCTTGCTGAATCGAAAGAAATTTATGTGAGCATACTGTTGTGAATAATAATTATTTTGTTTTTTGAACGGGAAAACATAGGTGTTATTAATTAATTTATTCCTGTCTTTAAAACTTATTCATTATATAGAGTTTCATTAAATATGTTGGTACGATTTTGCGATTACCGGTTGTTTTAATGTTTGAGTGAAAGTATGCTTGTGCAGTTGTGATTGTTGTGGCATTATCACTTGTGTAGCAATTGTATTGTTTTAATGTTTTACGTCGCTCTGGCATAACACTTCAAGTCATATAACATATGTAACAGTTGTGACAAGACATATCCAGTCAGATCAAATATGTAACAGCCGTGTCATGATATTTCCAGTCAGATCACATATGTAACTGTTGTGTCATGACATTTTCAGTCAGATCAAATATGTAACTGTTGTGGAAGGACAAATCTAAACTGGTGGTAGAATTACATATCGTACACCCTAAAATCCATCATCACCACCATTCACACCTTATTCCCTGTTATCACCACCACTCAAACCTTACATACCATCATCAACATCATTCATACCGTCATCAGCACCAATCACACCGCACGCCCTGTCATCACCACCACTCACACCCAACCATCACCACCAATGACACCAAACACCCATCATTAACACCACTCACACCATACACCCCGTCAACACCACCTATACCGTACACCCCATCATCAACACCACTAACGCCCTACACCATATTTTGATAAAAGATAAATATGATTTGAATGATTTTGTGATGCTAACGACACATAGTTAATTATTATTATTAATTAATTAATTAATCACCCTTAACTAATTACAGGTGATGAGAATTTTAATTAATGCTATTAGTTCTCCAGAAGACACCATTCGTCTCTCTCACTTGGCTGATATGTGGGCGCTGTAATCTTTTCTCTCTTCCATAACATTAAAGACAAACATTTACTGTCACACAATATTTTCGTAGGTGGAAAACTTCTTACCATAGGAGAAGATAAATCCATATTTTAATCTATATTTAGTGAGCCCCCCTCCATCCACATTTTTTCCTGCATATGGTTATCAATATAAGGTCAATAAATTTATTAAATCAACAATCAGAAAATGAAATAGCAAATACAATGAAAAAGATTACTAGACATCAATATTTCCATGAAATCACATTCGTATAATTTTAGTACCAATACACTCTTATATCCTAACACACAATTCAAAAGATTAGTGTCAATATAAATCACAGGATAGTTCTTATCAAAGAACAGAAGTAGAGTTATTAGAGATAAGCAAATAATACTTTTATATAACCTTGTCTAGGTGAAGCAGCAATAGTCATTCGCATTACAAGTTTTTTGTTCAATATTATTACTTTCAGTTCCTTGTGTGTTCATAGTATGTTGCAGAACACTGATGAGCTTATATTCTGTCAAGGATAATCTGATGCTCCATCATATTAGCTCCCTCAAGCAGAACAACAATTGTAGCAATTTCCAGTAAACTCCTTGTATTAGAAATTACACGATGACGTCAGCATACTTTGCCACCAACACAGTGAAGTGTATTCCATACATTCACACACTGGTGGTAGATACCTCTACCAGGGTCGTAATGGTTTATAAATCAGTAAGCAGGAGATTAAGGCAAAACAAGAAAATGTTGCTTATTCACTTTAAAATACATCCAGGAAAAAATGCTAAGTTTCAAGTGTATTCATGTTTAACCCCATTCTCTCTTACATTCAAGTCTCAACTTAGTTTCCTGCAACAGTATTTATTAGCCCAATACACTCACACAGCATACTATATACAACATTGTAGTTTATAGCAGGGGTCGGCAAATGTTTCGGACTACTAGGCCATTTCAAGAGGTCAAGAAGGCAGTCATAATCATCAAGAACGCTGTGGCGAGATTAGAAATGAGAAAATAATGTATAATCACATGATCTGACATAATGCAATCTGGATGACTTAGTTTTCCACAGATTACTGGTTCCTTTCTATGAACAAGAAAAGAAATATTGTTTGTAGAAAGTTCTTGGCACTGCACAAGTTTATGCTGTGAAAGTCAGCTTGTTCCGTTCAAGGATCTACTTTAAGTCAATGAGTACCGCCCTATATAGAGAAATGCGCGCAAACCTATTAGTCCTTCAAGATGAACAGATGCACTACAACAGGTGCAAAACACTTGGGCAAAAACAAAAGTCAAGTCAACGAACATCAATTCCAACCTGGAACAAACAGTCAGTCTTGGTTAAACTGCGCAGCAAACTAGCACAGCAGTGACGACACATTAAGCAGGTCTTGGTTAAACTGCGCAGCAAACTAGCACAACAGTGACGACACATTAAGCAGGTCTTGGTTAAACTGCGCAGCAAACTAACACAGCAGTGACGACACATTAAGCAGGTCTTGGTTAAACTGCGCAGCAAACTAGCACAGCAGTGACGACACATTAAGCAGGTCTTGAAGCAAAACCAGGTTTACTTACGTCACTGCCTCGCAGATGAAGGGATGCTAAAAATATCTGTGCAACTAAAATTTCTAATCTCACTTTTTCTTCTTTCATACATTTCAGAAGCGTATTGCTGTTCTTAGTATATTTACTTACTCAATACATTTTTCCTTAACAAACAGTACTGAAACATGCTATTTCAAACTGAACAAAACAGTACTGAAACATGCTATTTCAAACTGAGTAAAACAGTACTGAAACATGCTATTTCAAACTGAACAAAACAGTACTGAAACATGCTATTTCAGATTGAACAAAACAGTACTGAAACATGCTATTTTAAACTGAACAAAATACAATTAGAATTTATAACACGCCGAACATGGAAACCAAATATAAAAGTAATGGATATGTTAGATTCGACTGGGGTAGACAGTTTAAACATTAAATACTTTATATTCTTTCATTGACCATTGGTTAAAATTAGGTCAGATTTTGCTATAAAAACTTACATTAGGTCTCCACCTTCAAGATTAATGACTGTTGCTGGTCAACCTGACCCTTCAACAGTGGCTAACTTAAGCTAAATGTACCGTAGTCACGTTATTTCGGCTACTGATCACCTATCTTCCATCAACATCCAGCAACAGGGAAGGGGAGTCATTAACCAATTTCACCATCTGGCTCCGTACGTCATAGGTAGCGCGAGAGAGCAGTCTAAAGTGCCGAGTGTGAACTTAACACACAATGACCATCTATGGAATTTAGCATTCACACAGAAAGGTTCCTTTTTTTCTCATTAGCGGCTCTCCACTCGTAAGAAAGCATGACAAAACGCCCAATTTACTACAACCTTTCAACAAGAAACAAAGTGAAGTGTTTTACAAAACAAACAAAATCACCTATTGGTATTTTAACCCACCAAAACAGTCTTCATACTTATTTACACCATGCTATAAGATAATATATTATTAATTAAATAATTAATAATTGAGAATGTTAAAGGATGATATATTTCGTTATGCGCTCGTGCGCTCACATATGCACAAACATGACCCTCTCTCTAAATATGTGTGTGTTCGTGTGTGTGTGTGTGTGTGTGTGTGTGTGTGTGTGTATGTGTGTGTATGTGTGTGTGTGTGTGTGTGTGTGTGTGTGTGTGTGTATGTGTGTGTGTGTGTGTGTGTGTGTGTGTGTGTGTGTGTTATAAAGTACACATTCAGAAACACATCATCATTTATAAAAGTATATAACATACACATAGGTAAATATATACACATATATACATATATACGCGCATATGTATAGATCCGGTGAAACTTTTTTTTAATGCAGACCTATTAACTGTCGACACAGAGCAAACCGCCAGTCTAAACTACTTTTAAAGCTCTCGAGAAAAACCTAAACATCGTTAACACCGTTTAAAGTGGCGCGTGGGGGGAGAGCCGCCACCCGGTCTGTGACAATCGGGTGGGCAAACACGTTGCTTGCAACGTCATCTGTATTTGAACGATCTCAAGGGTCTGTCAAAATTCAACACCAACTCAATTTTAGACTTTAACATGTCTTTTGCTTCGTTCGTCAGTCGGCGCGTCTCTCAGTATTGCTCACTTTTATTTTATTTTTTTAATACAGTTTGGAAGAAAGTGGGAGTGAGGGTTGGAGTGGGCGTGGGGCCTCTCAGTGTAACCGTAGCTCAGTGGATTCATCCTCGATTTGGGCTCTGGAGTGGTCTGCGGCGGGCCTCAGGATTTCTATTTATAGACTGCTTTCGTGTCATTCAGAATGACAAAGTCCATCTACTCTAACTGAAAGAAAAATAAAATCCGTGCCTTCTTCAAGCTGACAAAGTCTGACTACTCTAACTGAAAGAAAAATAAAATCCGTGCCCTCTTCAAGCTGACAAAGTCTGACTACTCTAACTGAAAGAAAAATAAAATCCATGCCCTCTTCAAGCTGATAAAGTCTGACTAACTGGTTATGGGTGACTAAATCACTTTCGCTGTTTTGCCAAAGTAACAAAGTCCGACTACATTAACTAGTTATAGGTGACTAAATCACTTTCGCTGTTTTGTCAGGGTAGCAAAGTCCGACTACTATAACTGGTTATGTGATGACTAAATCACTGTCAGGATAGCAAAGTCCGACTACTCTAATTGATTATGTGGTGACTAAATCAGTGTCGCTGCTTTGTCAGAGTAACAAAGTCCGACTACTCTAACTGGTTAGCTGGTGACAGCAAATCATGTTCTAATACATCTCGCTCGTTCAGGACCATTGAGACTGCGGAAATGGACGGGAACAGCGATAATTAACTAGAAGAAACAAAAGCGAGCATCCTAGTGCTTCAGGTTTAATCTCACCGACCGCGAAATCAACGAACATCACAACATGACATTTCAGCGAAATCGTTGAACGTTTAGCTGCAGGCCGTTAAGCATAAGAAGAAAAAGTCAATTAATCTAACCTATGTAGAATATTATTATTCTATTTAGAGGCTGAGAAGTGGTTCTAATAATACATCATTTACAACGGAACTACACTGTACATAACAATTATTGTAGCGCCATTACGATTGAGAGACGAATTGTTGGGTACATGAAAATAATTTTAAGACATTACAAGTGGAACTGAAAAAAATCACCCTTAGCGCTTTGAAACAATTTTGTTTAGTAACTAATGGATACAATTTTTAAACTTCAAAACAATTTATTTACATAATATTATTGGAAATAAAGTCTTTAGTACTTAGGATTTCTTTTTGTGGACATTAACACAGCGACTTGGAGGTACACACTTTAGCACGTTGAGCCATCGCTTGACATTGTGTTTGTGACTTGGTATTACGGGTTTTTAATGACCAGGATTGTGCCATGAACACAGGAATTAGGAGGTAAAGTCTGTGATAGTTGGGACCATTTGGTGCCATTATAACTGGGATGAGAGTTAAAGTCTGTGGTACTTGAGACCATTTTGTGCCGTTATAACTGGGATGAGAGCTAAAGTTTGTGATAGTTGGGACCATTTTGTGCCGTTATAACTGGGATGAGAGTTAAAGTCTTTGATAGTTGGGACCATTTTGTGCCGTTATAACTGGGATGAGAGTTAAAGTCTTTGGTTCTTGAAACCATTTTGGGGAATTATAAGTGGGATGGGAGAAAGTTTTTTTGTTTAGTACACCAGGGCAATTTTCGTGAAATTCAAATCTAGAAATAAAATATTCAGTCTCAAAGTATAACTGCGCCAGATGACGTTGTGGGACTTTCAAACTGCTACCAATTGCCGTTCAAAATTCCCCACCCAAAAAAAAACAAAAATACCCCAAACAACAACACCACCACCACCAACAACAAACACAAAAGCTAGAACAACCTCTTTAGGGCGATTTTGGTGAGATGATAAAAGTAGTGATAAATTGAGATTTAGAGTCATCGAACTGATCGGCAAAATCAGTAATAAATCATCTCTAGAGACGCTGTTGAGATGGTAAACGTCAGCAGTAAGTAACGGATTAACTAAATTACTATTTTTCACCATCTTAACAGATTAACTATATTACTACAGATTTCACCATCTCGCCACAAGAGTCCATATGTCTTGCTAAAATATCGATTATTTTCATTTCAGTACAATGTTTACCAATCACGAATACTGATTTTATCAGAACATCTTACTTCATGACTACTTACACCACGATAATACGTTTTTTATCATCTTACTACATTCTCATAACTACGTTATTGCTAACTTTTCAGTTAACCTAATGGCTCACAATGGCTCTGCATAGTATTATACCAATTTATTAAAATGGCTCGTCGAGCCAATTTCAACAGATTTTATCGCCTAATCTAAATGCACATGTAGCCAATCTGTGGTAAGGTAGTTAATCTGTTAAGATGGTGAAATCGGTAGTAAGGTAGTTAATCTGTCAGGGTGATTTAAATTAGTAATGCAGTTAAACTGTTAAAATGGAGAAATCTGTGGTAATGTAGTTAAACTGTTAAGATGGCGAAATCTGTAGTCATATAGTTTATTTGTTAAGATGGTGAAATCTATATCAATGTAGGTGATCTGTTAAGATAGTGAGGTCTGTAGTAATGGAGATAATAAGCTAAGATGGTGATGGTATATTAAGATGGAATAGGTTAGTTTAAGATGGAGTTGTTATATTATGATGGAGATGTTATATTAAGATGGTGATGTTACATTAAGATGGAGATGTTATATTAAGATGGAGATGTTACATTAAGATGGAGATGTTATATTAAGATGGTGAAATCTAAAGTAATGGAGAATGTATGTTAATATGGCAAAATTGGTAATGTAGTTAATCTATTAAGGTGGAGATATAAGTGATAATGTAGTTAATTTGTTAAATGGTGAAATCTGTAATCATATAGTTAATCTGTTAAAATAGTGAAACATATAGTAATGGAGCTAATCTGTTAATTTGATAAAATTAATAGTGGGACAGTGAATCGGAAAGCCATTAAAATTTGTCTAGATTCTTCTCCACCGTGAACTGTTGCACCACTACTTAGACTTCATCGCCATACACCTAATTTTTTTTAGTAATTACAACCAATACCAATCAATACGTCACGAACGATACTAATTTTTTTTAGTAATTACAACCAATACCAATCAATACGTCACGAACGATATTAATTTTTTTTAGTAATTACAACCAATACCAATCAATACGTCACGAACGATACTAATTCAACTTTTAAGTTGTCCTGACTTCCCCTCTCGCATAGCACTTTTCTTGAAGTCAGACACTCAGTGGTCGCAGTCGGCGTCGGTCGGGCCACAGCCTACATGGCACTTTTGTCCCCCGCTCGGCGCGGACCACGACACTCGGGTATATCGGGTGGCATTCACAAACATGGGGACAAAACAGGTGGAGAGCGAGATCAAACTGTCAAAGACGGTCGCATTAAGGGCGTCAGGAAGTTAAACGAAGCCATTATCAAAATCTCTGCTTGGCTGTATTGAAAACTTTGTCTGTGACAGGCAAGGGTAGGTCGGCCCGTGTTTACTGTGGAAGGATTTGACGCTAAATTCGAAAGCGATTTGCCATTGCTCTTGCAGTTGGTAAAGTGTTTGTGTCACAAGAAATGTATCCTTGCCTAAATGCACGGCGAACTTCGTAAGCATCCTGAATTAAATGCACGATAAAAATGCATTGCATATCCTAGCTTACTTACTTAGGCGAACTTCCTAGTGTTCCTTGCTTTAAATGCACGACAGACTTTCTTTATACCCTTGCCTAAATGCACGACAGACTTTCTTTATACCCTTGCCTAAATACACGAAAGACTTTCTTTATACCCTTGCCTAAATGCACGACAGACTTTCTTTATACCCTTGCCTAAATGCACGACAGACTTTCTTTATACCCTTGCCTAAATGCACGACATACTTTCTTTATACCCTTGCCTAAATGCACGACAGACTTTCTTTATACCCTTGCCTAAATGAACGACAGGTAGTATATGTAACACACGGGAGCTTCATTTCCTAAGATGCACGAAATACGTATTTGTGTTCTAAATGCACGAAGAGCATTATATTTTTCTGGCCTAATTGCACGATGAATATCATATGTATCTGCACCCTACGTACACGGTGAATGTTATATCATTGTCCGCACGAAAAGAAAATGTCACATATATTTACGCCCTAATTGCACAATGAGTGTTATATTATCTTTGCTCATGAACAGTTAATTTCATATATATCCCCCCACTCCCCTTATATGCAAGTTGAGTGTTATATTTTCTTGCCCTCGTGAACAGCGAATGTCATATATCCCCACCACCCCTACGCGCAAAATGAGTGTTATATTATCTTTGCCCTCATGAACAGCGAATGTTATATGTACCCCCACCCCCCTACACGCAAAATGAGTGTTATATTATCTTTGCCCTCGTGAACAGCGAATGTTATATGTACCCCCACCCCCCTACACGCAAGATGAGTGTTATATTATCTTTGCCCTCGTGAACAGCGAATGTTATATGAGCTTTTTGAACGAGAGCACGACTTACGTTCATGGTCAATTTAGGAACAATTAACAAAAAGCGTCGTGTTTAATCAGGACTGAGTGTGAAGTTTGTCGGACAGTTAGAACAAGGGGACATTTAGTTTCTGTTATGACTAAGCAATGCCACTTAGTGAAAATGGTTATTAATTAATCTTTCATAACCAATTGCAAGTGATGAGAATCTTAATTTATTTTATTATGATCCTGAAGCAGACCCACTCGTCACTCTCAGTGGGTATACGGGTGCTGCAAATGTTTTATCTCTTCCACAACATAGATAAATATTTACTATCACATAAGGTTCCTTAGGTGGAAAACGTTTTACTAAAGGAGAAGACAAATCCGTTTTTAATCACTTTCTTCTCCAACATATGATTATCAATATGCATAAGGTCAATAAATTTAACAATACAACAAATCAGCAATTGAATATACATAGAATATTACAATGAAATAGATTACTTATAATGCCTGGTCTTCGTGCAGGAATCACCCGATCTGTTTTTATCTCGAAGTCCCACAGTATTTTGACTTCTTCTATTTTGGTGACTGCTTCTGGTTGGTGCATCCATGCTCTTTCTGGGGTTTTCATGATGAACTGTATTTTCTGGATAAGGACTGTGTAAATATAAAATTATCCAAATGTTCATTTGTGGAAATAATGATGTCAAATAATATATTTTATTATATTTGTCATGAATATTTGATTGTTGATTTAATAAATTTATTATTAAAATTAATGACCTTCTTACACATATTGATAACATTATGTTGGAGAAGAAGGTGGGTGGATGGAAGCTTGTTAAATATAGATTAAAGAAGGATTTGTCTTCTTCTTTAGTAAGTTTTCCACCTACATAATGCCTTATCTTTGTAAGTTAACGTTCCATTCTACCCTATCTTTGTAACGTTCCATTCTACCCTATATTTGTAACGTTCTATTCTACCTTATCTTTGTAAGTTAACGTTCCATTCTACCTTTTCTTTGTAAGTTAACGTTCCATTCTACCTTATCTTTTTAATTTAACGTTCCATTCTACCTTATCTTTTTAATTTAACGTTCCATTCTACCTTATCTTTTTAATTTAATGTTCCATTCTACATTATCTTTGTAACGTTCCATTCTACCTTATCTTTTTAATTTAACGTTCCATTCTACCTTATCTTTCTAAGTTAACGTTCCATTACCCTTTCACTGCTTATACTTCCTGGACAACTTTTCAAATTTACCTTCGTTTTTTATACTTAGGTTTACAACATGCTTTTTTCACTTTCCAATTTATCTTAATCTGGAATACCTAGCCTCTAAGTTTACCTTAACCTTCTAGATTTAACACTTTTGTTTTCGTTAATTTCTAAACTAAAATTTTAAAGTTTACCTTAACTTTCTAGACAACAATTCTGTTTATCTTCAATTTCCACACTTAAATTTTTGTTTACCTTAACTTTCTAGGCTTAACGTATCCTTTTCGTCAATTTCTAGACAACTCTAAGTTTACCTTAATTTTCAATACTTCTGTTGTTTTTGTCAATTTCTACACTTAACTTTTAGTTTACTTTAACTTTCTAGACTTACACTTCAGTTTTCGTCAATTTCTAAACAACTTTTAGTTTACCTTAACTTTCTAGACCTAACACTTCTGTTAATTTCTAGGCAGGTTTTGAATTTACCTTAAATTTCTAGACTAAACGTTTCTATTTATCTTCATTTTCTAGACTTAAAATTATAAGTTTACCATAACTTTTCAGACAGAACACTTCTATTTACTTTTAACTTCTAGATTTAATCTTAAAATTTACCTTAACTTTATAAACTTAACACTTATTTATCTTTAATTTCTAGACTTAACTTTCAAGTTTAACTTTCTAAATTAACACTTCTGTTTATCCTCAATTTCTAAACTTAGGTAACACTATGTTCAGCTTTCCTTTAGTACGTAAATCTGCTTTGCTTTTCTTTTCCAGTTTACCTTTGCCTTCCAGCTTGTCCTTGTAACTACATCTTAGGCGTAATATTTCAAGTCTTTTCCAGTTTACCTTTGCCTTCCAGCTTGTCCTTGTAACTACATCTTAGGCGTAATATTTCAAGTCTTTTCAGTTTACCTTTGCCTTCCAGCTTGTCCTTGTAACTACATCTTAGGCGTAATATTTCAAGTCTTTTCCAGTTTACCTTTGCCTTCCAGCTTGTCCTTGTAACTACATCTTAGGCGGTAATATTTCAAGTCTTCTCACGTTCTACCCACACTCCTTTCACGTGAAACAGTTATGATTTTCACAGCAAAGTCAGTGCAAAAAGAGTACAATTTAAAAAATATTTATTGATCTGATGAAATACTTTCTCCTCGATGTTTGTGGCCGTTTGGAAGAAAATTAAAGAGGAAAAAAACGCGCGCGCACAAAATACTTTGTGTAAAACCAATGGAAAGCGAAAATCGTTTTCGTGCCAAAAGCTTGAAGCGTAATTATTACACCTATTTTTGTCCAGTCCTGTTTGGGGCCGCGCTTCCTACCCTAAACATTGTGTCAGCGCCTTTGTCCGGCGCGCGGCAGGGTGCAGCAAACTGCAACAATATCCTGCAGTGGTCGCCTTTGTCCGGCGCCGCTTTCTCTCACGGGTCTGGAGATGGAACAAATCGGCCATATACGCTCGCAGGCACCCGTTTATTTTGCAGTGACTGGATGTGAATGCAGTCAAAGAGGCTAAAAAAAAAATGTTCGCATCCCCAGGCTTGCGCGTTGTTGGAGCAGTGCGGTTAAAACTGGTCTCTTGAAAAAAATAAATAAAAGGAACTGCGTTAATTGTTATTTCCAATCAGTCACCAGTTAGTATCCTGAGGGCAGAGGAAAAATCGAATTATTTTTTTTTTTAAGGCAGTCCGATTAAACTTAATGCAAGATGGTGCGAAAACTCCACAGGTTTGAATGCTTCTCTACGACAACAGCCACAAGTCCTAGGTTCACTCGCCGAGGCTCACAGTCATGGGTTCGAATCCCACTTTAATTTTCTGTTTCGAAAGACAATCTACACGAAACAATCAGGTCTCGCGAGTTCCTTCACTGCGAACACACATTTTTTTTTTTTTGTCGTGGGCATTACAGCGCAAAGATATAAATAAAATTGTGTTCCTCCATGACCCCTTGATTTGGAGTACGCTGTTCTAATATCATTTTCATTCAAAAGCATCAGTACCCTGCATCTTCGACATTGGGCAGACGTGAAAGTCAGACTAAGGGCCCCTTACAAGACCATTTCAGTAAGAAAGCTCTTTTGTTTACAAGTTTGCCCGTCATAATGCCTATGGGAGTTGGGTTACTTGCCCACATTAACATTTAGATCTATTGATTTAATGCGTATATACATCCATTTACAATAAACATTCTGCAGCCATTTTCAGTGAGCTCTATGACTGAGTAACTTCGTACGTCATCATGCGCTGATTGATGACGCAGTATACAATCACAAATTCCCCTACCCTGTCCATTCCCTTTCGGCTAGGCAACAAGACATGCACCCAAAAATTAAAGTTGGATTTGGACCTGGTAGAAACCGTCGTGTAACGCACAACAAATGAAGTAAGCAAACATTTATATGTATTTATTTTATTAAATAAATGCATTAATATACAAATATAAGTGTGTGTGAAGAGTGCGAATATATGACAATTACACCACTTGTGTTCAGTCTTTAACTCATGTTGCTAAACCACTACTCATATCATATATATGTAAGTGTGTGTATATATAAGTATGTACACATACATACATATATAAAACTAGCATAAGTTATAATTCCCGTTCAAACCGTTAACTTGTGCCACATTTGTCAGTAATGTCACTTTAAAACAAAGATATACAAGTTGAGAAACTAAACCAAATTAAATCATTTCTCTATAAGTACATCTACAAAATTTTCCAATTAGCTAAACCTAACTATTAACCTGTTTAGAATTAACATTCTCAAACCCGCCTTTATGAAAAAAAAATTGTGTAGACACTTCTCAAAGAATATCACGCTCCATTTAAAAAAAAGAAGAGGCTATGGCTTTCAGTGTTCAATGTCACAGTTATCTTAAAGGCAAGTCTTTACCACACCTCCTCCGACCCCACCCCCATTTTACCATCCACACTCTCACATCCTGTGTGGAAACATTTGTTGTAGGATCGTTAGAAAATTACAGTGTTGAAGTTATTAAGGTATTACGTTTCTCATTCAGCCGCACTTGTTCGAGCAGTGACTACAATAAGCCGTACACTTTCCGCCCCTTTAAAGAGGTCTCGAACGATGAAAATTTAACATATAGTATAACTCTTAATACTAGAAATATGTCATTGAATGTCGCTGAAATAATTTGCTTGGAACAAAGCACTAAACACTATTTTGCCTGGCTCTCCCCAGCGTCGTTCTCAGAGAGGCTTTATGATTGACGTACGTCGGAGAATGCCGATTTGTCGCGAAGAATGCCGATTTGGGCGCCGTTTACTGGGTGGCCTCCAAAAGTTAGGTGAGAAAGACGATACCTTCCAGAAAGTCGCCGATCGAGTTGCTAATTAGACTCCATTTTCTCTAAAGTGCTCTACCTGTTCAAGCGTACTATGCTGCCGAGCAAGGATTAAGCATGATGTCAACTAGAAGAGTGGGTGGTGGCAGTAAATCCAAAGTATCCTGCAACTCAAGCATACATACATTATAGTGTTTTCCTACTGAAACAAGTGTTTACAGAAATTGTTGATTCTTGCTCAGTCCAGTTCTGGTTCAAAACCAAATGGTGTCATTACAGACCTGTGTTACATACAATTTCTACTTCATCCTAGAGACCTAGACCAAACTATCAGTCACCCATCCTCAGTCACTAACAATGAATTGGAAGATATCCTCTGCAAGACTACAACTGCTCTAGAGTCATCCTTCTCAGCTGAGATACATATCGAGTTACTTATATTTAGAGAGTTTGTTAGGGTGTTGTTGACTCTCCAGGTCTCTGAGCCATAGAGGAGGACAGACTTGACGTTGCTGTTGAAAATTCGTAGTTTGTTGTGGACAGACAGGGATGTTGACCTCTAGACTAGTCTCAGGGTAATAAAGGCATATCTAGCTTTCCCGATTCTGGCTTTGATGTCCTCGTCATAACCACCTGTTGCTGATACAATGCTGCCCAGATGGGTGAAAGAGATGACTTCTTTCAGCTCGCTGTCTCCAACGTGATTGGCTTCTGCTGCTTTTTTAACAGGGTCGTTGTTTCAGTCATCTCTAGGTTGATCTGCAGTCCAGTCTTGGATGCTTTCATGACCAGGTTATCGGAAAGCAACCTCTCAGGGGGTGGGGATTTGAGCCAGGAAACATAATCACACAATGAGCAGCCTTGTTACACTATGTTACACAAAATCTGCATAACAACATTCATACGAGCAAACTTATATACATATAACCATTAACATATGCATCTCATTTGAATAATGTGATGCAATAAATTTTAAGTTACATTTAACATAGCAAGTAATATTTTGAAACATAACACAACATAATGCATGTATTATATTACAATTGACATTATATAAGATCAAAATACCAAAGCACAACATAGCATCAAATTAAAATATCATACTTGGCATAAAGTACGAAATAACAAAGCATAACTTCAAACATCACAACATACATAAAATCATACATCAAAACATAACATAATATCAACTAGCAAAACATACCATAATATCAACTAGCAAAACATACCATAATATTAACTAGCAAAACATACCGTAATATCAACTAGCAAAATATACCGTAATATCAACTAGCAAAACATACCGTAATACCAACTAGCAAAACATATAATATTAACTAGCAAAACATACCATAATATCAACTAGCAAAACATACCGTAATATAACTAGCAAAACATACCGTAATATTCAGCTAGCAAAACATACCATATTATCAACTAGCAAAACATACCATATCAACTAGCAAAACATACCATAATATCAACTAGCAAAACGTACCTTAATACAACATTCCTCTTACAGTACTATGACCTTTTGGCATTTGAGAAATGTTACTTTTGCATGTATGATAGAAAGAAAAAGAGAGAGAGAGTTGATGATAATGGCATATCTACAGAAAATATGCACTACCCTTCTCCAAACTCCAAAACATTAACAGCGCGGGAGGAAGAAGGGAAGATAACTGTTGGAAATGTTCGATTTTTTACCCCCCAGATTGTGATGGACTGCTTGCACAACTGACTCCGAGCCTGTCGTCTCCATAACACCCACCCTAGAACCTCCACTCGCCCCTTCCTCTCATTTCTCTAAACATCGATGACGATATCGATAAAGTAAACACTTAACCGTCGTGATAAAATTAGAGGGAGGGAGGGAGGGCATCAACTGTCCAATTATAATTTTATCTGTATATTGATTCATCTGGAGAGCCGTGTTGTGTTGTCAACGTCAACAAACGTGACAACTTGAAGGTGAATTAATCATGTTGTAGATTTGTTACGGCTGAGTGAATGAGCCAGTCTAGTGTGGTAATTGAGGTGTACTCGCATTGACACTCCTATCAAAACTGATTGCACTTGTACTGGGGCTAGAAATAGCCCAACAGATCTTACCTATCTTCTCTCACAGCGGTACCGGACAAACGGATCTTAACATCTTTTATTGTTGTTATTTGAGTTTATTTTAGTATTTTTAAACGATTCCTTGCTTTAGAAGGAAAGCAGGAAATGGGGTGAGAGGGGGGTATCATGATTATGTGAAATAAACAACGAACACTGATAAAGAAGTTTGCGTTTGGAAATACAAATCACTAACAAAGAAGTCTTCATTTAGAAACACAAAGACACTGCTAAAGAAGTCTGCATTTAGAAACACAAAGGCACTGCTAAAGAAGTCTGTATTTAGAAACACAAAGCACTGTTAAAGAAGTCTGCATTTAGAAACACAACACACTGATACAGAAGTCTGTATTTAGAAACACAAAACACTGATATAGAAGTCTGCATTTAAAAGCACAAAACACTGATATAGAAGTCTGCATTTAGAAGCACTAAACACTGATAAAGAAATATAGATCTTGAAATGCTAATATACTGCTAATTAAATCTGCATTTATAAATACTAAGCACTGCTAAAGAAGTGTTGATTTAGAACAAGAAGCACTGCTAAAGAAATGTGGATTTAGAATTTAAAAAAACACTGCTAAAGAAGTGTGGATTTAGAATTAAAAAAACACTGCTAAAGAAGTGTGGATTTAGAATAAAAAGCACTGCTAAAGAAATGTGGATTTAGATTAAAAAGCACTGCTAAAGAAATGTGGATTTAGATTAAAAAGCACTGCTAAAGAAATGTGTATTTAGATTAAAAAGCACTGCTAAAGAAATGTGTATTTAGAATAAAAAGCACTGCTAAAGAAATGTGTATTTAGAATAAAAAGCACTGCTAAAGAAGTGTGGATTTAGAATTTAAAAAGCACTGCTAAAGAAGTTTTGCATTGAGAAAAAAGCACTGCTGAGGCATTTCCTTTTAGCGAGCAAAACACTGCAAGAGAAATGTACATTTTGGAAAAACAAAGCATTGTTAAAGAAACCTAACCATAAAAACACAAATCACTACTAAAGAAACTTTTATATGCAGCAATTTTTTGTTTAAGATATAAAGGCATTATATGTGGACGGTTATTGATAAAACAATATATCCAGTACGACTAAACATGAGAGAACTATAAATAGATGTAACAGTGTTTGAGACAAACAACGCTGTCGTATGTTAATCTTATTCTGTTTTTTTTAAATTATTATTAAATATTTACTTTGTTCACGGAAAGCTGGAAATCAAAGTGGAGAGATTATTATTAATAGGCGAAATAATATTTTTTTTTTAAAAAACAACAACACTGCTATAGAAAACAACACTCAAAAACATAGAATACTACTATAGAAAACTGCACTCAGAAACATAAAATACTGCTAGAGAAAATTGCACTCAAAACATAGAAAATTAAACTCCGAAGAACAGAATACTGCTGTAGAAAACTTCACTCGGAAACATAGAATACTATTATAAAAAAAAAACTGCACCTGAACACACAGACTAGTGCTATAGAAAACTGCACTCAAACTCACAGACTAGTAAAATATAGATAACTGCACTCAAACACACAGACTAGTGCTATAGAAAACTGCACTCAAACACACAGACTAGTGCTATAGAAAACTGCACTCACACATACAGACTAGTGCTATGACTGAATTATTCACATTACACACAAAAGTAATTTCAACAACGTTATCATCTGCAGAACGAAAGGCAAAACATGATTAAGAGAGGGAAAAGTCATAATTATATATTTTTTTTAATGTTACATTAGAAAAACTCAAAATTAAAACATGGATCTTATAGCGAAAGAAAACTGTCAGTCAATGCAAGTTTGAATAAAATGAAAATGTAAAAGTTCAACAGTAAACACTTTTTAATTAAAACTAATTCAAACATACTGCCAATACTAATTCAATCGTACGTCAGTGGGACCAAAATGTGTATATTATCTACTGTAGAATATCAATTAATATGTAAAGACATACAAGCGGAATAAAATAGCATCAACTGAACATTTCAAATGTACTCTTTAGAAAGCCAGATACATACTTAAAATAATTAAGGATTTATTCACTTTGCTCTCAGAACATTGCTAATATCTTTGCTTCCTTGCGAAAGTGAATGAATGTATAAATCACATAAATCACATAAATCACATAAATTTATCTAACGTTATAGAAGCGTATTCACGTGAACCTCTTGTTGTTTAAAATATCTCACGTCAACAAATCATTACATAGAATTAATTATAAGTACTCAAACTTGCTGTTCTCATTATCTTTACATAGCATAATTATATTCATTAACTAGTCGCTACATAACACTTCACGTTAACGCTTTATTACATTATACAATTCACATTAACCCATCATCACTTAAAACAATTTACATTAACATATCACGACATATCACGATTCACCTTAACCCATCCTTGGCTAACGTTCATAATTACACTCACAAATGACTATACAGACATTACATACATTAACTGTTTTTTAAAATAAAACAATTCACTTTAACCTGTCAGTACGTAAGACAATTCACGCTATTTCGTCAGTACATAACAGTGCATGTCAACCTGATATTTCATAATACAATCCACGTCATCACGCCATTACAATCCACATTTACTCATCATTAAATACTATACAAAATTAGGCCTCTATATTCTCGTTAACCATCGTTATATAAAAACTTCATGTTAACCTATAATTACAGGCAGTTCACATTAAATCGTAATTGTGTAAAACAATTGGCACTAGCCATTTATTGCACAGTACAATTCATGTTAACCCATCATTGCATGAAGTGATTCTTATTGTTTAAAAAAGAGCATGCACCTCAGCAATGACCGATCCTCCTCTCCATTTTTTTCCCTGCTCAATGAGTCTGTCCGTCAGAGCACAAGCAATTACACCCTAGGGTACATTCCACCCCTGAAACACTTTCGATGTCTTGGTGGCACACGAAGGACCTTTGACAAACTGACAACCTCGTGTGGCACTGTTGCTGTCTGGTAACACATTTGTTTACCACTTTGACTGGCATATTTGCCCCGTCCTAGTAATCGTGCGTGACTTATTGAGGGCAAGTAAGACCACGGGTCCCGTGACAGTGGGCCTACACGAACGGCCCTATTGTGTTTCGTCTTAGTTTAAGGATGAGTAGGCGTGCAGGAACTGGACTATCCTATGGCACATTTTCGATATAAGAGAGAGGGAGAGACAGAGACACACACACTGATAGGTCTGTATGATCTGCACTATGGAACAAAGCCTACGCCCTACAGGAACAATTTTATAGTGCAATAGGCCTAGACACGACCTTATGACACAGTAACGTGCAGTACCTAGGCCTATGGAAATGGTATTAAGAAACGAACGAAAGGCATACATGAACAGGTTATGATAACCCTACTTGAGCAGCTCTTCATAGTGCAGGCCTTTAAGAATGACACAACGGGGGTAACTAAAGTGGCATTGTGGTACGAACAGCCTAAGGGAAGTTGAAAGGACACTCTTGCACAATAGACTTATATGAACAACATTAGATTACATACCCAGTACTTCCAGTAGCCTACATGAACAACATTAGAGTGGACTCCTAGTAGCCCTAGATGGACAACATTAAAGTATGCACCTAGTGGGCCTACATGAACAACATTAGAGTACATTCACAATAGGCCTACATAAACAACATTAGAGTATACCGAGTAACCTAGATGAACAATAGTAGAATACATAGCCAATATACTCAATAGGCCTGCATAAACAACATTAAAGTATAGAGTATTAAAGTATACTCCCAATAGCCTACATGAACAAAATTAGAGTACATACCCAATATACCCAGTAGACCTACATGAATGACACTAGAGTACATACCCGGTACACCATTAGGCCTACATGAACAACATAGAATGCACTACCAGTAGACCGACATGAACGACATAGAGTACACACCCAGTACACCGAGTAGACCTAAACGAACAACATTGTAGTACACACCCAGTACACCCAATAGGCCCACATGACTAATATTAAACACCCAGAAGACCTACATGAACGACATTAGAGTACACACACCCAGTAGGCCTGCATGACCAGCATTAAAGTGCACAACCGGTAGACATTAATGAAATGCATTAGATTACACTCCCAATAAGCCTATATTAAAGTATACACCCAGCACCCTACATGAACAACATTAGAGTACATACCAGTAGACTTACATGAACAACATTATAATACACTCCCAGTACAACCAGTAGACCGATAGAGTACACACCTACGTGAACAACATTAGAATACACACCCAGTAGACCTAAATAAACGATATTATATTACTCAACCAGTACACCCAGTAGGCCTACATGACCAATATTAAAGTATGTACCCAATATGCCTACATGAACAATAGTAAAGTGCACACCCATGAGGCCTACATGAACAACATTAAAAGCACACACTAAGTATGCCTACATGAACAACATTAAAAGCACACACCCATAAGGCCTACATGAACAACATTAAAAGAACACACCCAGTATGCCTACATGAACAATATTAAACACCAGGAGGGCTACAAGAGCAGCAAGGTTATAGAACAGCAACAGTACTAACCTAGTAGATCTACTGGAACAATATTAAGGTTCAGTATGTTAGAGAAACAGAAAGCTTATGAAGAGGAACAGCATTACGTTATTAACCTTCAAGGAACAATATTAAGGTTCAGTAGGTTACAGAAACAACATTATGGTACAGTAGATTACAGGAACAATATTCGGATTTAGTAGGTTACAGGAACAATATTATGGTACAGAAGTTCACAGGAACAATACTAGGGTTCATTAGGTTACAAGAATAATAATTAGGGATTAGTATGCATTCGGGAGCAGCATCAGGGTTCAGTAGGTTACAGGAACAGCATTAGACTTACTTGAACGACTTTATGGTACAGTCAGTCTATAAGAATGGCAGCCTATAGGGGCGGCAGTAGAGACAGTCATCTATAAGAGAGGTGATAATATTAAGTGATAAAGTCGTGATTTATTTATGGCATAATGGTGCAACAGATTTCTTGACAGGTAATAATATTTATGTAACAATAAACCTTCACGAACGATGTAATGTGTTACAACAATCTTGAAAGGAATGTAGTTCTAACAACTTTTACACCAGTTCATCAACAGTCATGTCCCTAATAGTCCTAAAGACTTTAGTACACCAATACATTTACAGTCATGTCCCTAATATCCTAAAGATTTGTTTGTACTCCAGTACATTTACAGTCATACATATATATAAAATGCATTTAGTATTAAACCCCAGGTAATCCTAAAATATTTTATACAAGTTCATTTAGCCTTAAACCCTTGGTAGTCCTAGAACCTCTTGTACAAGTGCACTTAGTGTTAAACCCTTGTCAGTTTTAAAACCTCTTGTACGTGTACATTTAGTGTTAAGCTCTTGATAGTCTTGAAAATTCTTGTACAAGTACACTTAGTTTTACGCCCTTAGTAGTCTTAAAGCTTCTAAAGAAGTGCGTTTACTGTTACACACTTGGTAGTAATAAAATCGTTTGTTCAAGCATGTACAGTTGCATCTGTAAAGATATTTCTGTAAAGCTTTACGATCAAGAACTTGGTAATCGTTTCAATATTGTGAAGTACATGTTGATCCCTTTGCATGTGTCCCATTCTTGTAAATTACCCCGTACCCTCTTTCTAAATGCCCCTCCTTGTAAATATTTCATTGTAAATGTCCTCTCCTTGTAAATGTCATCTCCTTGTAAATGCCCCTTCTTGTAAATATCCTGTCCTTGTAAACGTCCTCTCCTTGTAAATATATCCTCCTGTAAATGTCCCTAGTTGTAAATAAGCCCTCCTATAATTGTACCCTCCTTGTAAATATACCCTCCTGTAAATGTCCCCTCCTTGTAAATAAGCCCTCCTGTAAACGTCCCCTCCCACTCCTGTAAACGTCCCTTCCGTGTAAATGCCCCCCTCCCTCCTTGTAGAATATAGATAGATTGTCTTCTCAATGTTCGTAAAACATTTGACAGAACCCACTAGCCTAGCCAGACTTTATTGACTTAGAATTAGGCAAATATTCCAACTTTCCTTCGATTTCTGATTTGCTAGCGATGCAAAGCCTGTCTGAGTCTGTATCAGTCCTTGATGCTTCGAGTTGTCAGGGCGACCGACATTTAAGATTGGCTAATGTGAGTGTAATATTACTTTCTAAGACATAAAAGAAGTACTGCATTAAAAACGCCATGGAGTGAGCTTTTGGTATTAATTGTATAATAATTAATATAGTATGTAATATATTAATATATTATAATTAATTATAAATAATTATGAAAGTGATAAATGGTGGCATACTGATTGAGACCTATATTTCAATACGATAAATAATCCATCTTCTCAGGGTAATTTTCTGATTAAAATTATACTTTATATGAGGTCGTCGGAATGAAATACAAGATAATTTGAGGTCATTTCCTGGGAAAAAATAGATTACAATATAGAGCCATTTTCTCATTAAAACAATATATTACATGAGGTTCTTTCAGGTTAAAATAATACATTATATGAGTTCATTATCTGGCTAAAATAATACCTTATATGGGTTCATTATCTGGCTAAAATAATACCTTATATGAGTTCATTATCTGGCTAAAATAATACATTATATGAGTTCATTATCTGGCTAAAATAGTACATTATTTTAATTCATTATCTGGCTAAATAATACATTATATGAGTTCATTATTTGGCTAAAATAATACAGTATATTAGGTAATTTTTTCTGTTAAAATAATACATTATATGAGATCATTATATAGCTAAAATAATACATTATATGAGGTTATTATCTGGTTAAAATACTAATTTATATGAGGTCATTTCCCGATAAAATAATACTTTATATGAAGTAATTTACGGATAAAATAATACTTTATATGAAGTAATTTACGGATAAAATTATACTTTATATGAAGTAATTTACGGATAAAATAAATGCTTTATATGAAGTAATTTACGGATAAAATAATGCTTTATGCGCAGCCTGAGGTGCTCCATCAGTGATTTAAAGAATAAATCATTTCTAGTCGACGTTTCTTACAAGCCAAAAATAATTTTACACAGCAACTTTAAAGACAAGTTGGTGCTAATCCACCCACCGCCACACACTAAACATAGCATAAATTTCATTTCCTACCCAACCATGCCTGGGTCAGAGTTTCGAAACACTCTAGGCGTGCTTTGTAATCAGGCGTAATCAAGTGTAATTAGGTGTGATTAGGTAGAAAAGTGTATTATCAAATGTTTTCATAAGATCAGTGATAAAATTAAACATTAGTGCATTTACTTAGTCAAATTAAAAGGCGATTTCTGAAGCAGCTACAGTAGTATTTAACTGAGAACTACACTTGTCATCAAATACTCTACAAAGCACCCAGTCAAAATCAATATAGAAAAAAATCTTTATAAACCTAAATGCATCTATACTTAAAATATGAATTCAATTGTACTCCTGATTTAGCGCCTACTTTCTAGTTGTCTGCAATAACTAACAGTTCCTAAAACCGGCGAAAGTGAGCTTTCAAGAACGAAAAGCAACGGCCATTAAAAACAAACTCGACATAAATTAACAACTTGTATTTGGTAATGGCGCGAACACAAGAGTGCGTTGGGCGAGGAGATGTATGTCTGGCACTTGACTTTCGACCCTGGAGAGATCTGTCACCGTTCTTACAATTTCTTATTCCGCAATTCTTCGTCTAATCCTGTCGCTCTGAGTGCAGAGAGCGTGAATACGTCCAGCCAGTGTTTGTCTGTTAGCAAATAATTCATTATGATTCGTGGCATGAGAGCGTGCGTCATTTTCGTAGTTATTACCTTGCGCTGAGGTAAGTCGGGTGCCGTCACATTACGTTTTGCGAAATAAATCTAACCAGTTAGGTTGTGTACTAGATCTCAAATGGCACGACAATGCCACTGTCCGTTCAGATCTAGGAGGCAGGAACACTAACCAAACAGGTTATATGATCTAGTTTGTTTTTTGTTTTGTTTTTTGCGGCACATGCTTTACCTAACCAGAAAACGAAAATCAGAGCCACCTGGTGATTTAATGTACATGTACTTGAATATATAAATTTAGATCTAGACATTACAGCATGTTAAGTGATTGAATCCGAACTATAGATCTAGACATTACAGCCTGTTAAGTGATTGAACCCGAACTATAGATCTAGATCAAATAATTAACAACGAGATAATGTATTAGATAATCATAGATATAGCTAGCAATTAACTATTCATGTAATGTAATGTTAGAATAGTATGTATTTGCCAGTTTAGCTCAGTTTAGCTCAGTTTAGTTTAACAAACATAGCATTAAGATATACAAGTCGGTATATGTCTATCTAACCAAATATAATACACATGCCTACATACAAATACTTTTTTAAAACGATTGTTAATCACTTACTTAAGCTTGCTTCACACATCACCAGAGTAATGGACTGCGTAGTGCAATACGTTCACATGAGTATTTGGGGACTGGAATAAGATTTAGTGGACTGGGATAAGATTTAGTGGACTGGAATAAGATTTAGTGGACTGGAATAAGATTTAGTGGACTGGAATCTGGTCTGGTGCAATGGATTATGTTCTTTTGAGCTGAAATCTGGTCTGGTGGATTGGAATCTGGTCTGCAGGACTGAAATTTTGATTGATAGACTGGACATAATCAGGATCGGCAAGAATGATCTTTTCCTGTTCTGGACCGTAAAAAGTTTACCAGAAATTGCTTTATGTCTGCAATTTGTAGGCTGGTGTTAAGGGAAAGGGATTTGAACAGGAAACGAACGCAGCAGCAATCAGAGAATTGGTGAAATGAAATATGATTTGCTTTTCAAGAGTGTTAACAAGAAATAACCCACCATTTTGATTACAGTAAAAAGCAACTGCAAATAAATTGCGTGACAAATCTATTTTCTAAAATCTGATCCCATAAAGGGGTTGATTGTATTAACCAGTGATGATAGTAATCGGCGCCTACTGAACTACAATCACAAACTTTCTAAGCGCACAATTTCGCCTTTTCCCCCCACGAGGTGTGATCTGTAAATGATTCTGTTTGAGAAGAGCAGAAAAACGGCAGAGAAAACATAATAATTGTCCGTATACAAATAAGGGTCTTAAAAAAATTAGGGTTTGGCAGCCTATGAATGCGAAAAAACAATAGTTTTGGATAAATCTTAAATTTTTTGTCTAAATTATAACTGCAAGTAAACAAACTATGTCATCAAAACAGGGGTTTTTACTGCTGAAAACTGAACAAGACCAACATAAAATTCTGAATTACAATTTCAAGAATAAAAATAGGAACACGATTCCTTAAACAACTTGCGTACTTTTGTCGTAGCGCGCAGTCGTTCGTGCGTGCGAGATATCGATGATTAGTACTGTCTCGGGCAGGCTAGATAGGGGTGAATAACCCTGTCACTGGCTGACTTGTTAAGAGTGAATACCCCTGTCGCATGCTGGCTTGTTAAGAGTGAATAAGCCTGTAATAGGGCTCTCAAAAATCAATTTATTCCTCACACTTATTAAGGTGGAAGAACGTATTTCTATATTGGAAAAATTTGGGGGGAAAAAAGAAAGGGAGGACTTCTTTCTTCCTTAAAACTTACGTCATTCAGCTAATTGCAAGAGTAACAGGTTTCATATGGCAGAGAGGTAAATTCAGAGAAAGTAGAAATATGAAGACTGAAGATATGAAAGTGTTTCCTAAGAATTGTCGCTTTGTACTATTAACATACTATTCACAATTTTTTTAAAAATTAAATTGCAGATAAACCTTAGAAAAAATGTAGATAGATAGATAGATAGATAGATAGATAGATAGATAGATAGATAGATAGATAGATAGATAGATAGATAGATAGATAGATAGATAGATAGATAGATAGATAGATAGATAGATTGTGATGCCTCGTTGACAAATCGAACACTTATACATTGACGCTCCATGTAAGAACTTAACTCTTGAGGTCCGAACTGCGAGTAGAGTACTGCGAGCTTGGAGTAGAGGATCCCACTTCAGGTGACACGATGGAGAATGTGCAACTCGTGCAAAAGCACCTTGTCCCGGACTGATTCCTGTCACTCTAGCGGAATCGTAAGAACCAAACTATTTACATGCGTGGGCGGCAGTTTATTTGATTTGTAATGAAGATCTCTTAAAAGAACAGTTGAAGTGTTTTCACAAAAAGAAATTATCGAGTAGCAATCGAGTTATAACTTACGTATAGTAATTCATGTTCTATTTTTTACTGAAGGTTGGTAGAGGAGAGGGGGGAGCGAAATAAAGGTTATAGAGAGGAATGTCGTCATTCCACGTATAGTCGCACATGTTTCTGTCTAGTCGGATATTCCGCGTCTAGTTATACATAATTCTATGTCTAGTCGGAAAGCAGCCTACACGTCAGTTTGATTTGATTGATTCTTGAGGGAGAGCAATCTATAATTCAATACTTCATCTTAACATTTGTTTAAGGGAGAGCAATCTATAATTCAATACTTCATCTTAACATTTGTTTAAGGGAGAGCAATCTATAATTCAATACTTCATCTTAACATTTGTTTAAGAAGACAGCAATTTAAAAGACACAATCTGATATCAATGTTTGGTGAGAGAGACAACAATGAAGAAGTCACAATTTTATCTTAAGGTTGGATTTGGGAAGGGTGGGAGGACAGCAGTCCAGAAGTCATAATTTGATCTTAATATTGGATGAGGGAGACAGTAGTTTAGATGTCAAATTTATTGTTCATGGTGAGTGAGGGAGACAGTAAACTAGAAGTCTCTCAAGTCTCCTTTCATCTCTGTGTCGGCCGGCCTGATGTCTTAAAGATTATTTTACTAAAACCTCTTGCTTTTGATTGTGGCTTTCACTCTAACGTCATTGTTAACGCTGCCATCAATCGCTGACCTAAAGCCTCGAGCACTGTTACTCTCACACCATTTCATTGAGACATGATGTAAATACCGATTATGAAATCATTTTAATGACCTAGGTTTTTACTCGTCACACCATTTCATTGAGACATGATGTAAATACCGATTATGAAATCATTTTAATGACCTAGTTTTTAATCGTCACACTATTTCATTGAGAGATGATGTAAATACTGATTATGAAATCATTTTAATGACCTTGTTTTTTACTCGTCACACCATTTCATTGAGAGATGATGTAAATACTGATTATGAAATCATTTTAATGACCTAGTTTTTTACTCGTCACACTATTTCATTGAGAGATGATGTAAATACTGATTATGAAATCATTTTAATGACCTTGTTTTTTACTCGTCACACCATTTCATTGAGAGATGATGTAAATACCGATTATGAAATTATTTTAATGACCTAGCTTTTACTCGTCATTCCGTTTCATTAAGGGATAATGTAAATAGTGCTTTTAAATCGTTTTAATGACCTAGTTTTTATAAACCACAATGTAGGAGATAAGCACGACACGTATTTGTTCAGGTGTTTGTTTATTGGGCGATTGATTGATTGGTTTACTGCTGCAGTGGTAATACATATATCGTATGTTATTTGAATAGATACCAAAGTACAGATTTGTTGTATATACATTAATAAGTATGTGAAGGGTGGGGCAAGTTTGTTTCCGTCTCATTGCTCAACTCAATCTTGATTGTGGTGAGTACATGTAAAATAAAATATAAGCCTTGTCAGAACAGCTGGGAACTGCATTGAACTGGATTAAACTGGATTAAAGAAGAAAAAATGGAAACGTGGATATCACGTACTCGAACTGAACCAAATGAACCGATGTAACATGTTCAGGTTCACGAAGGATGGGGATGGGAGATTGTTAACTTGATACGCGCGATCAATATTTTTTTCTTTAGCCAGAGATTTTACGCAGTAAGTAAATTAAAAAGGTGAGTAAATTAAATTGACAAGGTAAGTAATGATGCAATCAGTAAATTAAATTGACAAGGTAAGTAAATGATGCAGTCAGTAAATTAAAAAGGCGAGTAAATTAAATTGACAAGGTAAGTAAATGACGCACGAAATAAATTTAAAAGGTAAGCAAATCACGCAATAAGTACATTAAAAGTTAAGTAAACGACGCAGTAAGTATATTGAAAAGGTGAGTAAATAAAGCAGTAAGTAAATTAAAATGTAAGTAAATCACGCAATAATTAGATTTAAAAAAGCAAGTAAATGAAGCAGTAAGTAAATTAAAAAGGTAAATAAATGACGCAGTAATTACGTTAAAGAGGTAAGTAAATGCAGTAAGTAAATTTCGGCCATAACTGCAGAAACCCCTCTCTGGGATTCCGACCCGCGAGAATGAAAAACGAGATCAGCTTGCTATGAATGTTACAGCCGTTACCCAACCTCTCATTCTTCTTCGCGCTGAAAAGGGCAACAAAAAAAATAAAACCTTTTCATTGTCGTAATGTCAACAGATATAGCTTTGCTACAGAAATCTAGATATGTAATATCATCTGGCTGCTTCAAGAGGTGACATATTTTAAATTTCGGGTCTTCGAAAATACGCATGTTATCTGCTATCTTCACGGATTTTGCTTTGTGAGATAATGTGAGTTGATTTTTTTCCCCATTGACATTTTTTTCATCACAGGAGCTGCAGACGAGTTTTCACCCTGAGATGTTCTCGTATTTTGGATGGCTCCTGTGAGGACTTCCTCTTCCCGGCTGACTGTGAGGACGACGGTCTGGTGTAGTGCAGGCCACGATGTTACTCTTGCAGTTGGTGTCGCTATGATAGTTGTGTGATTGGTCGTTGACTTTCTTTTTTTTTTTTTTGAGGGGGAGTGGGGAGAGTGTCTATGCCTCTTCTTTTAGTGCATTCTATAGTATGTGCAGTGTGTTTGTTTCTGTAGTAGCTGTGTGGTGTTAATGATTGTTCTTCTTTTAGTGCATTCTATAGTATGTGCAGTGTGTTTGTTTCTGTAGTAGCTGTGTGGTGTTAATGATTGTTTTTCTTTTAGTGCATTCTATAGTATGTGCAGTGTGTTTGTTTCTGTAGTAGCTGTGTGGTGTTAATGATTGTTTTTCTTTTAGTGCATTCTATAGTATGTGCAGTGTGTTTGTTTCTGTAGTAGCTGTGTGGTGTTAATGATTGTTTTTCTTTTAGTGCATTCTATAGTATGTGCAGTGTGTTTGTTTCTGTAGTGTTAATGATTGTTTTTCTTTTAGTGCATTCTATAGTATGTGCAGTGTGTTTGTTTCTGTAAGGAAAGAGATGGGTGCTTTGTGGAGATTAAGTCTTTTTTTATGTAGTTATGGGTGTAGTAGTGAGTGAGTGAGTGGTTAGCGGGATCTGTCGTAGCTGTGTGATGTTGATGATTGTTTTTCTTTCTTCTTGGTATAAAATGCATTGCAATAGAGGGTAAGGACGCACTCCTTTTTGACGACATACCAATCCTACGGACGCTCATACTTGGCAATAAATGCAGCAATTACGGAAAAGCGTTGTGATCAAAACAGCGTTTTGTACTTGGTCAGATTTACATGTTCATATATAAAAACCGATAACTAAATACAGTGGGCCTGCAATGGTCACGAGTCACTTTTTAAAAATATAATTAAGCCGAATGCATGTACAATTTCATACCCTTTCAATTTACAGCTAATAAAGCGGACATTTATTTATTTCAACTGATTGCGTCTAACAACACCGCCAAGCCCAGCCAAAGTTGTTGGCGGCTTTAGCTCTTTGATGTTTATTAACTTGTAAGAGTCTTTTACCAACCACCGCTTTGTCTGCTGCTTGGCTGTGTATGCAGTTAAAGAAGAATGTCGGCTATTGTTTGTGCAACGATTGTATTCAGATTTAATTGAATATAATCATAAAGACGATTGTATACAAAATTAATTGAATATAATCATAAAGACGATTGTATACAGAATTAATTGAATATAATCACAAAGACGATTGTATACAGAATTAATTCAATATAATCACAAAGACGATTGTATACAGAATTAATTGAATATAATCATAAAGACGATTGTATACAGAATTAATTGAATATAATCACAAAGACGATTGTATACAGAATTAATTGAATATAATCACAAAGATGATTGTATACAGAATTAATTGAATATAATCATAAAGACGATTGTATACAGAATTAATTGAATATAATCATAAAGACGATTTACTGGCTTTACTGATGGATCAGTAATAAGTAACATTTCCGATAATGTTTATTTTGGCATAACACTTTAAGAACCTGGTGAAATTGTTAAATTTCGGATCGTTTTCTATTAAAAGTCATACGCGAACTCTTCCCCCCAAAATGATAATAAACGTTTTACACACTATTTCTCGTACTTTAAAATGATAATAAACGTTTTACACACTATTTCTCGTACTTAAAAAAAAAATTGTCCCTGGGGTACGAGAAAAATACACGTACATGAATTTCAAATTTCAGCAACCATGCCACGATCGTATTACCTGTATATTCAATTAATATTTGAATGATACCTGAAAAACAATACTACAGTATATAGATCACAAATAAATTAAAATGATACAAAAACATAACACTGAACATCTCAGTGAATGCGCCAAGGTTAAATGTCTAAACAAAAAAATTACAGAATCCATTGAGGAAATACTTCATAATTATCTTTTCTTGTAATATTAAACTGTTTTCAAATGTGAGAGTGCATTTCTTTGCTAATCCTTTATGTAAAATGTATCATGTAGCCAGCGGTTTCAATCTGTATTTTGTTGTTACATCTTGAAGTAGCAATGTCTTGGAGCAAATAATTCATATTTGTTGTTACATCTTGAAGTAGCAATGTCTAGGAGCAAATAATTCATATTTGTTGTTACATCTTGAAGTAGCAATGTCTAGGAGCAAATAATTCATATTTGCTAATAGTAAACATCAGTTGTCGTATCCACTAGCAAAAAATTACATTCATAAAGTGAGTAGCCATCTTGCATAAACCAAAATTAATAGAATGTCTGCTAAGAGTAGACACATTCATACAGACAATGCTAGAAAATCGTCTCTAATGCCTTTTCAACTAGAACAATGGCTAAAATAAGAAAAAGACTTCAATGAAAGACCGTACATTAAAATAATGTGAGAGAAAAATAAAATGATTTATACATATCTTAAAGTAGCCGGTTTCAATCTGTTCCTTAGTTACATATTAAATGTCACCTGTTCATCCATCAAATTTTTCTGTTTATTTTATAACTGTCTGCAACTGTCTAGAGGTGATGGAGCATGAATATCATCCTCTCTGGAAAGTGACCAATCACAACCCTGCGGTTGTGAGTGGATTGAATGTAGCACACGAGACCATCATCTGTAATCACATCACACCGGCTCACCAAAACACAACACGGCACCGTAAGATACATTTTTAAATGGTACAGAAAACATTACTACCAATAATTAAAATTTCGTATATTACTAAGCAATAATTAAAATTTCGTACATTACTAAGCAATAATTAACATTTTGTACATTACTAAACAATAATTAACATTTTGTACATTACTAAGCAATAATTAAAATTTCGTACATTACTAAGCAATAATTAAAATTTCGTATATTACTAAGCAATAATTAAAATTTCGTACATTACTAAGCAATAATTAACATTTTGTACATTACTAAGCAATAATTAAAATTTCGTACATTACTAAGCAATAATTAAGTACATCTTTTTGACTTACAAGCAAAATAAGAGTAAATTCACTCAGTCGATTTCTAGTTGCCAGTAATGTTAGAAGGTTGCTGTGACCAAAGTAAAGATGCATCATTTATAACTTTGTGAAAGAAGTTTTGTCGAGACACCGAATATCTTTCACATCAGACGAGTCCTACATGCAATTTTCTGGCAGCACCTCTTGAGGGATTGAACAGCCTGATTGCTTTCGCTTCAAGTGGGCTGCATATTGAACACTGACCGGTGGACATTCAATCTGATCGCATATTGAACATTGACCGGCGAAGATTGGAGCACGCTGTATATTGAACACTGACCTCTCTCATTAGCGGATCCGAAACGTATGTTGATCATATGCACTTATTCATTTGCAATGTAAGTTGCTTTTCATATTAGATTATGGATAAGAATGTATTATTTGGTAGATAAGACGGGGTAGATGGCTAAGAAAACACGGGAATAGTTCTGATGGGTACCAGCGGGCCAGATGGTCAAAACGGGCTATGAAATTATTACAGGATGGGTATTAGTGGGGTATACGGATAATAAAGTTCAAGAATAGTTACTGGGTGTGTACAGGAGGAGTAGATGGTTAAGAGATATCATGAATAGTTATTGGGTGGGTACCGGTGGGGTAGCTGGTTGAACGATCATAAATAGTTACTGGGTGGTACCGGTGGGGTAGATAGTCAAGAGAGAACATGAATAGTTAGTGGGTTGGCACCGGTGTGCTAGATGGTCAAGAAAAATTATAGCTACTCGGTGGAACCAATGGGGTCGATGGTTAGGAGAGATCATGAATAGTTGCTGGGTGGGCAACGGTAGAGAGGACGTTTAAGATAGCAACAATGAATTGTTACAGTACAGATAATTAAGAGAGATGAGGAAAGAGTAAAGAGGAAGAGAATAAGGTGGCTCATAGTTACCGGGTACACACGCTGAAAAGTTGAATAAGACATCACATGGTGGTGGGTCCAGATTGATAGACAATTAAATGGCTATTGGGTGGGCACAGATGGCATAAATGTATACTTGGAAACTTCAATATAATGTTGGTGGAGGGCAAAGATTGATAGACAATTAAATGACTATTGGATTGGGTGGGCACAGTGATATATGGAATTGCATCATGTATAGTTAAATTACTGAGCGGGTACACTGAGATATATATGTGTGTGTGTGTGTGTGTGTGTGTGTGTGTGTGTGTGTGTGTGTGTGTGTGTGTGTGTGTGTGTGTGTGTGTGTGTGTGTGTGTACGAGTGTGTGTGTGTGTTTATTCGAGATTTGTTGATATCGAAAAAAATGATGCATTTATACATGTCAGAGCTTGTAATATATTTAAGTTGTTTGGTGGGTTCGTAGATGTAATGATGAAGTATGTATAGTGCAAGTTAATGGTGGGTTCAAAAATGTAATGGTTAAGAATAGTATGGTACAGGTTGCTGGGTAGGTATATTGATATGTGGTTAGTGATAGCTCATAGCTTTTATTAATAATTATTAAGATTTCATTCTAAATAATCTCCATCAAGTTTACAACTGCTGAAGCAAAAGAAGAATGGTTATGAAATATCTCCAATTGTTATTTTGAAGCTCTGCTTAGATTTTCAGGAGTGCACTTTAATTTAATAGAATAACGTAACACTTTAATTTAAAAGAATAACGTAACAATTTTATTTAACAGAATAACGTAACACTTTAATTTAAAAGAATAACGTAACAATTTTACTTAACAGAATAACGTAACACTTTAATTTAAGAGAATAACGTAACACTTTGATTTAATGTGCAGTGAGGTGTGGCCACAGAAAACTGTAGGAAAGCTTAAATATATTTGAAATTCTCCGGGCTAATGTATATATTGTGTACATACAGAAAACTTAAGAAAATACATTCTTGCAGGTGTAGTCTAGGCATGAGTGTGTTAATATATAGGAATATATATTGTGTGTGTGTGTTTGTGTTTGTATGTGTGTGTGCGCCTGTGTGAGTGATCGCACTCATATTTCCTAACGCTTTTCTATATACACATCAAATATGCACTAGTACAAAAATATATACATTATATTTTCTAAACTGGTATGGTGCTATATTAGGTAGTACAAAAATATATACACTACATTTTCTAAACTGGTATGGTGCTATAGTAGCTAGTAATAAACTGTTATGTTACTATAATAGATAGTACAAAACTGATATGGTGCTATAGTAGCTAGTACAAAACTGCTACGATACTATAATAGCTAGTACATAACTGTTATGTTGCTATAATAGCTGGTACAAAACTATTATGGTGCTATAGTAGGTAGTACAAAATTGCTATGTTACTCTAATCGCTAGTACAAAACTCGTACGGTGCTATAGTAGCTAGTACAAAACTGTTATGTTGCTATAGTAGCTAGTACAAAACTGTATTGGGGCTAAAGTAGCTCGTGCAAAATTTTAATGGTATATAGTAGCTAATACAAAACTTTAATGGTATATAGTAGCTAGTACAAAACTGAGTAGCTAGTACAAAACTTTAATGGTATATAGTAGCTAGTACAAAACTGTTATGGTGCTAGAGTAGCTAGTACAAAACTGTTATGGTGCTAGAGTAGCTAGTACAAAACTGTTATGGTGCTATATTACAAAGTAGTAGTAGTAGTAGTAGTAGTAGTAGTAGTAGCAGTAGTAGTAGTAGTAGCTAGTACAAAACTGCTATTTTGCTATAGTAGTTGCTGTTTACTTGACAACTTAGTGCTGCTCAAAGAGACCTCACTGCTTTGAGAGACTCCTCATTCAACGAAGACTGTCGAAATTACGAATTGTGTTGTCAAAAATAAAATCACGCAGACCGAGATTATTATTGTATGATTTAAAATAATTATTTAAGGGTGTGGCCCGTTTTTTTGTGTGTGTATGTGTTTGTGCATGATTTCTCTTTCATGAAGTGCTATTGATAAGATTTGTTTTCTTTGTCCAAGACCTTCGCACAAGATGCCAGCTCATCGATATACTTCACTTCAGTGGGGACAATCTAATTGATAAGCGACTTAAATGTGAAAATGTCGAGATGCGTTTCATAACGTTTAAACTGTGTAATTGTGCGTGAAGTAATCGTTATGCACTCTTCAGAGTGCTCTCAACTGAGTCAAAGACAAATGATGAGCCATCTAAAACAGTGCTAAACAAGAGGGGCAACTCTGGCATAAAATGTCGTAAAGGCAGATAATGTCGTTGCTATATCGACAACAGAGATTTCTGAAAATATTATTTTTATTTAGATAGCACACACGCACAAAGGCCTAATTAGCCATTAGATAGATAGATAGATAGATAGATAGATAGATAGATAGATAGATAGATAGATAGATAGATAGATAGATAGATAGATAGATAGATAGATAGATAGATAGATAGATAGATAGATAGATAGATAGATAGATAGACGGACGAACGGACGCACGGACGTGCAGATGGATGGATGGATGGATTTGACCTTCTGTAAGACGGGAACACACCTTAAATGAAATTGTCCCCAAACCTTGAATGACACGTGATGCAAGGCATTGTATCTCATATCGGTCTTGACTTACACCCATATTTCCTGCTGCCGATCCTAAACCTTTAACCAAACACACCAAGCCACATATTTCCTGTTATTATTTTCACAACTGGACTCTATTTCCGTTTGAATTTTATAAATTATTTTCAGCTGTATACTGTGGGATGTTTTAATATATTACTATTTTCAACGAAATTATGCCATAAAATAATTTACTAAATCTTTGAAAACATACGATTTTGGTATAATAAAATGTTAGTACTCATATAGGACCCCTTCCTACGCACATTAATTTTTACAGCTCTTGTTTGCCTACCACATGGTTTTGTCAGACTCTCTATATGTACTTGGATCGGCTCATTCACAGCATGAATGCGGTGCGATTTCCACACCCCATTTGCTAACCTTACTTACCTTTATGTCATTTCGACTCTTCTTATCTCAGTGCAATTGTGAGACCTTTCCACAACACTTATCAGAACCCATTTATAGTATGTGGTATATTTCCGCACCCTATTTATTATTCTTAATTACCTTTATGTCTTTTCGACTCTTCTTAGTGCAATTGTGAGACCTTTCACAGCACTTATCAGAACCCATTTATAGCATATGTTGCAATTTCCACATCTTTGTATTACCTTGAAGTCCTTCCGTGTATTATATTAGTGCCATTGTCAGCACGAATGACCTTGAACTGGAGAAAGAGATGGCATAGACGATCCGCAAACTTAATGATTTCTCATTTAAGAACTTTAAAACGCTTTCTGCTCTCGGTTATAAACGTTATCTTCTTCCTCTAAAGGACCAGATGCTAGTGGATCCCCAAAAGATCCAAAGTGAGTTATAAAGAAAGAAGTTAAGACATTATTTTTTCCAGGCATAGTTTTCAAGATACTCAACTTCGTGTGAACATAAACTCGCATAACATTATAGAGCATGGGATCGGTTTGAATTCAACTAAGGTGTTTCTGTCTACAGAGAACTGCAATCATTTCAATTCAAAATACGCCCGGTCTCACGAAATGAACGGTCTGCTGTTTAGTGTAGACAGCAGAGTTCATGTTTAGTCAAAAACCTCCACCTAAATGTAAAGGAATGTAATTTTCTTTCTCCTCATCAATCTAAACACATCTTTGTGAAAAGTTATTTTCAAAACGTTGAAAGTTTCAAAAACTCTAAAAGTCTCTCTCTCTCTCTCTCTCTCTCTCTCTCTCTCTCTCTCTCCTCTCTCTCTCTCTCTCTCTCTCCCCCTCTCTCTCTCTCTCTCTCTCTCTCTCTCTCTCTCTCTCTCTCTCTCTCTCATCTTTATCAGTCTACCTTGATTACAATTTCTACATCCCACAGATTTCTAATTATGTTCCGTTTTCCCACCCCGATTTATTTCATCCTCTACAGTGTGTCTGCAATGGATTTTATGGAAGTACTGTTGTTGACTCTGTAAAGCAGCGTAAGGTTGACAGAACAATAAAGGCCTTGGGACTGGCAATAACATATTTATTGCTACTGTCGCAACCCAAACTTCAAAGAGAGACCATCGGGTGGACAGTTTACTAATGCATGCGGCACACGGGGGAATGGACTCCTGTGACAATATTTACCAGCTCATATTGTAACGTCTCGCTCGTTTAATCTCGAAGGGTGTTTAAGAAGATGAAAACCGTGCTAGTTTCTTTCCACGATATTCGTGTGGACGTGTGCCTTTCGTGTGTTAGTTCTATGACACGTCACCGCTTATCGAAATGTAACATGCACAGTACATATATCAAGAATATTCATACGTTTTACATGGACAAGTGTCTTTTGTGTAATTAGCACTAAGATACGTAATCATAAAAGCATATAAACCAACTCACGCAACGCTTATTCGAGAATACTGTTATTCTGAAAATCAAACTGTGTTAGAAGTTTCTCTGGTATCTGGTAGTCAGTTAGAACTTTACATTGAAGCGCCATAGTCTTTGGAATTCGTAGCAATTATTCAGTCTTAAGCATTCTTCTCACAGTCAT
Organism: Sinotaia quadrata; assembly: GCA_028829895.1. NCBI lineage: Eukaryota > Metazoa > Mollusca > Gastropoda > Architaenioglossa > Viviparidae > Sinotaia > Sinotaia quadrata. The sequence continues at coordinate 88,770,405 of CM054177.1, forward strand.
TCAATCAATAACTACTGCACTCTCAACTCAACGGGTCAATTGTATTGTTCTAAAAATCATTAAATCTATTTCTAGCACTTTTTCAAACTTGTCCAAATCAAAAACGTTGAGTCCTTGACTAGCACTCTTTCCAAAACTCGTCCAGCACTCAATCTCTCTCACGTCTCAAGAACGCACTCAGGAAAAGAAGAGAGGAAACAAATACACACACGCACGTACACATACACACAGACAAATTATTTGTACTACAAGTCGTTGAAAGTGAAACTGTTAGACGAACAGCTAATAATTCTCATTGCTTTCGTAAGACCAATCCTTGTGAACGGGTTTTTTTTTCGATATCCCTACCCAGACGACTTCTTTCAACACTCCTGCAGACGTGTAGTGTCGGAAATGACCCGTTCGAGTTGTGGGTGGGTATGCGGTGGGAGGCAACGTTTAGAGTACCCTGTAAAGTAAATTTCTTCATGGCGTAATGTGAACAGATAACTCTTCACCGAACTGCTTATTGCTGCGCAGTTCAAAGAGCGAAGGGACGCAATCACTTTAGACACTAGGGGATGATTCCTTCTCAACAAACAGGGCACACTCGAAGATCGGAAGGCGAGAGTTCGCGCGCGAAATCACGTGAAGAGGAACGAGGAGTGGGAACAGACTGTTACCAGATATTCGTTAATTACCGACCACCGAGAACATGGATGGCAAACAATTATTTTCGTTCATTTCTAAAGTACGAAGTTGTTTGTGGGTGTGGGTGTGTGTGTGTGTGTGTGTGTGTGTGTGTGTGTGTGTGTGTGTGTGTGTGTGTGTGTGTGTGTGTGAGTATGAGAGAGAGAGCTGTATATATATATATATGAATGTTTATGTGTGTGTGTTTGTGTCTGTGTGACAGAGATTGTGTGTGTGTGTGTGTGTGTGTGTGTGAGAGAGAGAGAGAGTGTATGTGTAGAGAGAGAGGGGAGGTATTTGTGAGAGTGTTAATTGAGTAAATGTGTGTGTGTCTGTGTGTGTGTGTGTGTGTGAGAGAGAGAGAGAGAGAGAGAGAGAGAGAGTGAGAGAGAAAGAAAGGGCAAGTGTGTGTGAGAGTATATGTGTGTGTGTATGTGTGTGTTTGTGGTTAGTTTTACACAAGTGTTTATAAGACAGACAATATTTTCTAACTTATATTTAGACAAGACACGTGTATTCACTTTCAAGTAATTAAACATAATTAAGTAGGATGTGCATTTTTAATTTACTAAAATAATTTTATTTCATTTACAATAATTTCATATAAAAAGATATTCTAAGACCTTTACATTTTAAAATTTTTCTAGCCGTGTATAAACAGTAAAAAATATTATGAAAAGGTCTTTTAATTGTATTAGTTTCCAGTACTGCATGTTTAATTAAACTCTACCAAGATGAGACTTATGTGTGTACTACTTATAATGTATGTTCCAATAATATTATTAATCACTACTTCCTGAAGTGTGATAATAATTATCCTCATCCATCATAATAAATGCCATTTGCTTAACCTCTTGTTCGCTTTATTTGATAAATATATTTTTAAAACTAAATTGTGTTTTTCTCCTTTCTCTCTTTACTGGTACATAATACCTCCAACCCTTTTATAAATTTTATAAACGCATGAAGTACTGAATGTAGGGTAAAAGGAGCAAACACTCTTTCGAAATAGGAAATTAGCATGCATTCAACTTCCAGCAAAGAGTATTCCGGTGTCTTGCTCGCTGAAGATGTTTGAGACTGTATGACAAAGACAATTTGCACTTCACTTCTATTGCATGAGTCCTTGTGAGTGGCCTAAGCTTCAACCTGACTTGGGCGCCATTACGCAGCTTCGTTGTGGAGCGAGCCAGCCTGAAAATTCTGAGATCTAAGATTTCAGAATTCCTCACTTACATGTATGCTCTCTCTCTCTAACATACACACACACACAAACACACACACACACACACACACACACACACACACACACACACACACACACACACACACACACACACACACACACACACACACACAGGGAAAGATGTGATTATTCGCAAAAGAAAAGCGTGTCTTGCCTTAAATTGCATGAGCCTACAAAAGCCCAATAGCTACTTTGGCTTTACGCGACAAGTTCTTCCCTTGCTCGCGGCTATTCGATAAAATAATGGAGGCGAAGAATCCGAAAGAAGTTGAGAGTTGGACGAGAGCTGGAGAGGGCATTCGTTTTCCATCGACGCCCTCTCGTCCCTCGTGTGTATTAGTATCCTGGAGGAGTGATTAAGGCAAGTTTCTTCTCAGTGGACTTCTCACTGTTGACTCACGCTCGCATCTTCGGACGTAGCTCCGCGCAATCAAGACTCTGGAATCACAGACGTTTAACCTGAAAATAACGGTTCCACTTGAGAAGGGGGTTTGAACTGGTGCGCGAGGTGATTGTATTAGCGGCTTGATGAAATTCTCCATTTCATCTCAAAGAGAGCGTGAAGTGTATTTTCCTAGCTTAATGAAATATACGCCAGGCGGCGATAGTATCGCTTCGGGTCTTTGGCCGCTCATTATCGTTATGTCCGTGAGACCATCTTCCTGCACTGTCAACATGGCGTGGCATTCGATGCATGATTGAGGTTGAAGAGGATATGAAGAAGGACGAAAGGGGAACAGGGAAGGTTAGGGATTTTCATAAGGTTCATGTCCTGATCAATCAATGACTAGGATAGAATGTATAGCACCTTATTGATTTCTACATGCACGTTTGCATTACATATGTATGTTTGTGTTTGACTTTGCCTATTTCTAGAGGTTTGTGTTTGTTTATGGTGGGGGGGGGAGGTGGAAGCATTATTAAAATTATTCTTAAATAATAACTATTAATCATAAGTTTTAATATTGTTAATTTTTATTGTTACAATTAGAATAAAAGTATAACACTATGCACATGTGGGTTACAGTTATTATATCAAACAAAATGTTTCAAATGTGCACGTGCGTTTTACAATCAACAAATTAATATTTACTTCAGTAGAGATACAATAGCATCCCAAAACATCATTACACGTATCAATGAATTATTACAAATTATGGAACACATGCTAGTTTTATTTCACTCTATTCTCTGGCCACAACCTCAGGAGAAAATAGTAACAATTCATATCAATCACAATAAAAAAAAAATAAGATCATGCTACACCATTCTTAATAAAATACACTTAATAATTATTAAGAAATCAAAATATTACCTTCTCTGAATATTTGGCGGGTTTATCTTCGATTCACAGAAATAAATGCAAGTTTAGCCTTTTCTGTATCATATCACCGGCTAGTGCCTTCTATCCACTGTGTATAAATCGCCCAGGGTCGCCCGCTATTAATAGACATTTTATATTTAGGTTTTGTAATCACTGCTTTTGTGGAAATAGCTGGTATCATGGATATTTCTTCCAGCGAGATCTCACGTTTTTTCAAAATGGCGACATCCTTTGTTTACATGTGTTCTACTGATTTGTAGAATTTTTTCAAAGTTGACCATTTTTAAATGGCTTTTCAATTCATGAATAATCTTAAGAATGACGCCTTGGCTGGAGATCAAGTCATTACAGATGAAGGTATTGTAGAAATAATGGTGAGGAAGATGCTGAAAGTGATGTGATTTAGAAAGAGTTAAAGAGTCTGATCACACTGATTCAGAATTTGAGATCGATGATGGTTCGATTTGAACCAAACACAAGTAGTTGTAGATGTCAGCGAGTGGTCTAGAGAATTGAAAGATGTGATTGTAAACGAATTTACGGTGGCATCTGGCCCGATGCATGACTTAAACAATGAAGCTACACCCAAACAAATCTTTATGCTGAGCAACAGCAGGCAACGAAAGACAAAATAGACAAATTATAGAAGCCCTGCTCAGCAGGAGAAATGAAACTTTTTCTCTACATGATCATCATATTCGGCATACCCAAATTTCCTAGTTTTCGTAATTATTGGCCCACAGATTACCTCTTAAATGTACCAGTTATATCAAATGTTATGTTAAAACTTGGTTTTTTGTTTTAAGCGACCATCATCAATTGTTGGATTATTTATAAAGAAACGAAATCAGCTGCTGATCCTACGTTGAAACAAATGTCTCTTTTGGATTTTCGTTTGACCATATGTAGAGCTCTCATGAAAGGTAACATAGGAAAATCTACTCGCGATTGTAGGGTAAAAGTCACAGGAATAAAAGTCACAGGAAAAAAAATCATTGTCGAGGCAGTTTGTCTACAAACCTTGAGAAAGAAAATCCCAAGTTAAGCCAATCTCACAATCATGCTTTAAATAAGACTCAAGTTCGTCTTGCCAAAGTGCGCAATGATATGAAAGACCATGCTGCAAACGCTCAAGACAAACCAGCTCAGTTCCATGCTCAAGGTGTTAGCCACTGTGGTGATGATGTTCATGCGCTTGTACCTTCTACCTTCACATTTCTTTTTCATCTTAAAACAAACAAGAAAACCTCACTTCACTAAAGAACGGTCAGGGGGGATCAATCAAGTAAATGATTACGAAATGCTAATAGCTTATCACTACAGAGGGCTTAGACTGAGGCTTTTATATCTAAGAATAAAATTGAATCACATAAGATCAGTAGTCATATGATCACCATCTTGTTCACGCGTCAAACTTATTATCAAAAATATATGTAAATAATTCATAGGATCACTATTATATTACTGCTACTACTACACCTACTTCTGCAACTACTACTACTACTACAACTGCAAATACTACTACTACTACTACTACTACTACTACTACTACTACTACTAATAATAATAATAAAATTATCATGCAAAATATTTGCAAACTATTATTTTAAAATAAACTGAAAACATGTTAGATTATGGCAATAATTTAGTGCAACTATAAAATTCAGCAAGCCAAAAAGAAAATCAAAACGAGAGCATTTAAATAAATTATAAAGTAAAACAAGCCGTTTCATATTCTGTATTTCTCTCTCTCACTCTCTCTCTCACACACACACACACACACACACACACACACACACACACACACACTACTTTAAAATCGTCATTAGAGGTACAAAAGCAGCTGCCAGACGACAGGGCCAGTCAATTATCACGAGCCACACAAACGTACGACAGAGCTCGCGGATAAGTGAAAGAAAACCCATGACTAGAAGCTGGCTGCCTCTATCCGTCACGAAAGCTACTTGTATGCGCGCGCTTCCGTGTTTCCAGCCCCGTCCCCAAACTCACAAAGTTCCCAGCAGAACAGGAAGATGAGAAATCGGTGGCCACTAAATGGAACTTCCACGTTAGAACGCAAGAAGGAAACGGGTAGGCCTTCCTCAGAGAAAGCCTCGTCAGCACCAACCATTCAGTGTTCGATCGCCTGTCGTCAACTGTGGTCTGAATGACCAATTCCTTTCGCGCTTCTTTCTCACTGTTTAATAATTCATCGACGGAACAGAAGCGATTCAACTTCCGGTGAAAGGTTGCGCCGGTACAGGCAGCTCTGTAGGATGTCTGAAAGTAAATACAAGAAAAGAACTGTCTGTGCCCCAAGTCAAGTCTCTGGTACCAGTGGCACCATAATTGAGGCGAGTAACCGCAGGATGCAGATGGCTTCTTTAAGAGTTACAGATTAAAAATATTAGAGCAAAGACGAGACCCAACACCACTCGCCCGCGGATAGAAAGTTTTCTTAACGTCATTCGTAAAAGAAAAAAATATATATATAAAAGGCAGTAGGTACGTTTTCACTGGAAATGGCGAATACTCTTGTACGTATATGTGTTTGTGTAATACAATAACTAACATGCGTTGTCAACTGTCTGTTGGAGGCAAAACACGTGCTAAATTAATTCTGGAAATAAACTCACTAGCTGTTCATTCCAAATAATTAAACTAACTAAACATTCATTCAAAACTTTAAAACTAATAACTATACATACAAAATACTGTTTTCAAATAAATTACTTATTTGCCCTTAGGCAATGTTCTTAGAATTCAGCAAAAAGAATGCTGGAAGATATTGGATAAATAGAATAGAATAGATAGATAGATAGATAGATAGATAGATAGATAGATAGATAGATAGATAGATAGATAGATAGATAGATAGATAGATAGATAGATAGATAGATAGATAGATAGATAGATAACATTTTCTTACTAAAAACTATCACATATACTTGTCCATGCTCATATGTTCTTCTCTCTCTCTAACGTACTTTTCCATGCTCTAATTTTCTTATTTCAAACACGCGCACACACACACACACACACACACACAACACACGTATGCACTCGCACACGCTCACATTTCTTTTTCATCTTAAAACAAACAAGAAAACCTCACTTCACTAAAGAACGGTCAGGGGAGATCAATCAAGATGAAGCGGGAGGCGAGAGTCGATCGAAAGTTTGATGCGTTATTTACTCACACGGTTTCGCTCAATACGAAGCCCGAATTGTCCAGCCAGGCAGATATTGACATCGAATTACCGGAATTTTAGATAGTTTTCTATGGCACAATTGAAGCAAATCAGCCCCCGTCCTTTCGCTTCTTCGACCTTAATTCCGGTAATTAGACAGCGATCTATAGCGTAGAAGCGCATCAGTGATGTAAATGAGATTGTTTATGTGCGTGTGGTACATGTGTGTATATGTGTGTTAGCTTGTGTGACGTTTGTGTGTGTTTGTGTACGTGCGTGTGATTGTGTATGCATATATATGTATATACGTGTTTGCTTGTATGCACATGCGTACTTATCTGTGTATGTGTGACGTTTAGCTGGGAGATTGACTAGATATTAATTCTCCACCTCCAGGACCGCCCGTAAACTTAGTCTAATCCCCAAAACACATCTTCTGGCTGGCCATACAAGTTAGACCCTGAGCGAATAGAGAGAGCTTCTGTGATCAAAAGAATATTTTAATAAGTGACAGCTCATCAGGCAGTTTGAATTAATAGTGTTTTTGCGATCGATGACTGTAATCAATGACTGTAATAAATGTTGCGATCAATGACGATAAAACAGTGTTATTGCGATTAATGACGATAAACAGTGTTGTTGGCATCAATGACTATAAAGCTGTTGTTGTGATCAATGACGATAAAACAGTGTTTTTGTGATCAATGACTGTCACAGGAAATGAGGGACAGAAATTATATTTTATTTCATTTTAAAAAACCGCTAACAAAACTAGTTGAAGTAACCCGAGTTTTGTTATTTTCATATGTAGCATGTAACTTCCAGTAACGGTCACCTAAGATCTCTTTAGTAGACAGACGTTCGTGACGCAGTGTGTGTCAATTATCATATTGAATATATATATTAGTTTGTGAAAGATATGTATATTAAACAATGGGACAACTGCGCACTACTAGTCACATGTTGTTGACGAGAGAAATGGCCAGTGCGCATTAGAATTGACCACAGAAAAGCGTGCATCATGATTACCACTATATATCCAAGGCAAAAATCATGTCACAGGACATAGCTTCTGGAAGTTTTGGAAACCTTCAGTGAAAGCTATATAAGAGGCAAAAGGAAGATTTTACTCTCAATGTTGAAAACGTCGATCCGTCTGAAGCCAGTCTAACTTCACGTATGAATTATCTCATGTACAGAGATTTCATAAAGGAAAGCTGCAAAAATCTCTTTCCATCCGTTTTCCATCCGTCTGATGCCATATATTGAGTAACGAGGCAAAATTACTCAGTATAATTTTTGGCAAAGTGGAAAGTTCACTGCCAAGAAAAACCCGATGCATGCGACGCTGGTTGTATGCAGTTAACGACACGAGGGACCAATTTGTTCTTCCCCCCTGTCTGAGTTCGTTTGGCAGTCTATCCCGCAAATTGAGAAGGCTAGCACCGAGATAAATCTTACAGATATCCGGATTTCTACACTCAATGTAATGCGACGACACATCCCACTGGACGACTCCACCCGATAATGCTAAACGTCGTTGGGGTGTCCGTTTCCACGACAACCAGAAACAGCGACAATTATCGAAGCTGACAACAGTCAGCTAAATTTCAGATTTCTCCCCCGTGATAATCTGAAAGTGGTGCCTAGATTCTGCAGAATCTTCACCTGTAATGCGACGCCTCAATTGCGTCGTGGTCTTCACTTTGAAGTGCCCCTTATAAGTGACGTGTGAGCTTACGTCATCTCCTTGGAACTCTGACATTAATAGTGAGTAATAATTAGCACGGCTAACGCGCACATACTTAACTCTAGGACTCTAAGAAAATGAACACTATTATATCATTTGTGAAATTCGAACTGTAATGTTAAAATTAATGCTTATTCTATATGTCAACTATTGTTAAAGCGGCCCCATTTGCCGCATAAGAATTGTGTAATTAATCTTTATTTTATATTTTGAATTTCATCATTTTCATCTCCCCTTATTTCCCACAGAGTGTATGACATTGGAAAGTTGAATGAATGATTAATCACTGTGCGAAAGAGTAGTGCCCCTTTTAAATCGGGAAATAAATAACCTGATTTAAACATCTTTCAACTCTCTTGTTATTCATAGTTTTTGAGAGGGACGAAAGAATTTGTACTATTGTTTTGCACCGTTCGTCTGTTCGTCCATTTATTCACATTTATGATACACACTCACAACACACACCGCCAATAAAACGTTCCTTGGCATGACACTAATAAACTGGGCCCCACCCAAACATCAATGGTGTATGTCATGTGTGTCTATGTAACAACCTGACACGACGTAGTACTGGCATACGTCACACGGGCTTTCCTTGGAGGTGCACCGGAGCAGGCCAAAAATAGACTTCACCCCTTGCATCTCTAACTTCAGCTCGGGGTCGGCTTGTAACGAGCCCTCCCGTTTGTGACAATGACGTTAAAACAGTGTTGTTGTGATCAATGATTATAAAACAGTTGTGATCAATGACGATAAAACAGTCTTGTTGTGATCAATGACGATAAAACAGTGTTGTTGCGATCACTGATTATAAAACAGTTGTGATCAATGACGATAAAACAGTGTTGTTACGATCACTGACTGCAAAACAAACTGTGTGAACTGTGCTTGATAGCATTTCCCTTTTAATGATCAGTGCTCATGAACTTTCACCCTCCAACAGATGTAAATGTTGGCAACTAATCTCTATTCAATCCGTGGATACATTTTCAAGACCGCATCCATTTAGATCAGTGGTTCTCAACCTTTTTTGCCCCATGCACCCTTCTCACTATAACGTTAAAATGGTCATTCTCCCTTTTCAACATATGCAAGAATGCCAATTCCCACTTTACAACAAGCAAGAATGTCAATTCCCCCTTTACAGCATATGTAAGATAATCATTCCCCCCTTTCCAGGAATGTCTGATTCTAAAGGTACATTCCAAATAATATGCATATAATATTGAAAATATTTTATTTTTCTATATTAGTATATATACATTTACTCGGATTATTTATATAGTGGAGTTTTACACATTTAATAGCAGTACAAAATGTTGATGGATTTTGAAACTTGAATAAAAGTAGTTTTTTTAATATTCATAACTAATTCTTAACTGAATAAAGCTTCACAGATAAAAAGTGAATAATTATTTTTACTTTTAATTTAATCTTTTAATACATTAAGAGTGATGTCCTATAAGTTATGTACATTCTAAAGAATTGTAGATTGTAGAATTCCAGATCAAGATTCCAATAGTTTGAATCTGTGGTCCCAGCCCCCTCCCCCCCCCACACACACACACGCACGCACGCACGCACTCCTAAAATCATCGAATTTCCGTCTGGAGAGAAGATTCCCCCTGTTTGAGAACCCCTGATTTCCATTATGGATAAACTGTCAAGATAACTGCAGTTAGATGAATGGATATCTGCCTAGATAATTCCTCTTAGATTAATGGATAATCTGCCAATTAGAGAATAAACTGTCAAAATAAATGTAATTAGAATAATAGATAAATTATCAAGATAATTTCACTTAGATTAATAAATAAACTTTCAGAATAATTCCACTTAGAATGATAAGTATTTAATCAACATTTGAAATTATTTTTAAGGAAACTTTGTCAAGCATCTAGATTTATAGAAACATTTATGAAGACAACTGCAGTTAGATTAATAGAAACATTAACAAGACAACTACAGTTAAATTAATGGAAAAGTTACAAAGACAACTACATTTAAATTTATAGAAATATCATAAGCACAACTGCAGACCTATTTATGGATATATTAATCAATACCAAGACAATTTTAGTTTTCTAAAGGATGCACTATAGATGGAATTGCAGTATTAGAAATGAATGTTTACGAGTATTTCATTTATCATAAGCAAACATGTCTTCAACAGATTTTTAAAAATTAATTAATGAAACAAACGCAACTAATGCAACCTTCTGTGCGTGATTATTAAAGCTACTTAGTATTTCTCTAAAATATCCTGTCTTTTACAACGACAATTTCACTTGCAAACAGAACAATAGACTATGTTTTCTCCAGGCTTCCTCTCTCTTCTTCCAAAAACTGAAAAGAAAAATGTGTATTAATGATCTGAATCCTGGCACTAGATGGGTGGAACTTCACAAAGCGAAAGGAGTAGACGAGGGTCGAGCGAAGATCTTAACTATGACAAAAGTCGTTGTAAAAACTGGCGTTCAAGCAGACTAGTGTGCTCCCCTCTTCTTCCCACTCACCCACCCACCAACCCGTTCGAGAAGATTTTGCATTCCGCCTTGGTCTTCGTTTGCCTCAAAACCCAATTTACGCCTTGGCCCCTGCAGTGATGTCCGACTTATTCAGTGATGAAATCATTACTAAAGTTTGGGCTTAAATCTTAGTTTGCCTTGAAACTCTGGTTTACGTCATGGCCCTTACAATGATATCGGACGGACTGAAAAATGATACCAGTACTAAAGTTTGGGCAAAACCCTTAGTTTGTCTCTAACTACTAACAGAATATATAAATAACCACCACCCAACCACCCCCAAAGGATAATCTATAAATGAAATGGACACTAAGTAATTTAAGTTATTAAATAATAAATAAATCTCAATTAATAATAAAACAAAATAGGAAAATTATCCCAAATTAAACAGAGTAGATTAAGATAGAAACAGGTGAAATGGAGGAACAGTCAAACTGGCTCCTGAGCCCGACAGGTGGGGGGTACCAAGGGTGCTGGAAATCCGATGACAGCTGGATTGGAGAAGGCTTGGTGTGGGTCGACTGGGGACCAAAGAGAGACATTCCTGGACCTGTCTATGCATGTTTCAGAGAGGAAAACACATACAAAGAGAAAGAGACACTCCTGGACCTGTCTATGCATGTTTCAGAGAGGAAAACACATACAAAGAGAAAGAGACACTCCTGGACCTGTCTAGGCATGTTTCAGAGAGGAAAACACATACAAAGAAGCGAATTCCACCAGCCCAGTTTTGACAGTCTAGTGTCACCCTCCCCTTATTCTCCGAAGGACGAAATCAGCGAAAGCCGGAAACGTAGTAGTAGGAGGAGGAGGAGGAGAACGCTGAAACCTGGTCTCTTGCCCAGACTCAGATCTTGTTCTGCGACTAGCGCCAGCTACTCAATTCGAGTGTAGCCTGGGGAGTTGATAGCTCTGCTCGACTCTGACGCCAGGACTTCCGATCTTACCCCTGCAATGAAGCCCGTTTCGCTCACGAAGCAAGACCTGGTCCAAGATTTATAGCTGGAAAGATTGCTCTCGTGACATGAGACACTTGCGACCTGTGAAGCTGGCAATACGACTCTAAGGTGTGACCTTAGCTTAGCCTTAAATTTGTTTAAATGTTAGTCTTCAACCAATCATTGCGTCGCTTTCTTGGCGCTGTTAACTACTTCAGTGTAAAGTAAAATTATAAAATTCTACGGGATACGACGTCCGCTTATATTTAGTATACAATATCTTCTCCGTTTGAAAAGAAATTTTATCACTTTAAAAGTATCTCTTGTGTTTCATTCCTAAGTGAAATATCCTTAAAGATCGGAGCAGCACTTGAGGTATTTACTTAAAACCAGTTCCTCTACGATATCGTTCAAACGGCAGACCGGCACTTAAGGTATTATTCGAAACCAATTCATGTGAAGAATCGTTCAAAATGGCAGATCTGCGTTGAAGATATTTATCTGAAACTAATTTTCCCTGGCTGGGAGGTCTTTCATTGCTGTGGTGTTTAGCGTTCAGTGCAGACTCCGCCCCTTTTGCTCGGGAAGTCATGTCTTTAAAGCAGGTGCCAGACAATAGAGGCTACAGGTATCCTAACTCAAGTACCCGGTTAATATCATTCTTTCGTTGAAAATAAAGTCTAGGACACCGACACTTTTGCTGATTAGCTGGCATTGAAATGACCCATGGGAACTCCACAACGCCTGGCAGCTACCTGTCTCAGAGAGGGGTAGAGTGGAGACGCTAATGATTATTTGGACTAGCGTCTGAGGATTAAATGTTCTTAAAGTTGAAAATAATTGGCACTCGTGCAAATGCAAAAATCCACAGTGTGCATTGACAACTACATCTCAAAATCGGGACATAGAGAAATAGTATGGACGCAAAACTGTAAGGTGGGACATTTACAGTGACACCTGGGACGTATGGAATGATAGATGAACCATACACAATGATAAATTATTTACTCAGAAGTAAAAATAGAATATAATAAATGGTAGATGAACCATACATAATGATAAATTATTTACTCAGAAGTAAAAATAGAATATAATAAATGGTAGATGAACCATACATAATGATAAATTATTTACTCAGAAGTAAAAATAGAATATAATAAATGATAGACGAACCATACATAATGATAAATTATTTACTCAGAAGTAAAAATAGAATATAATAAATGATAGACGAACCATACATAATGATAAATTATTTACTCAGAAGTAAAAATAGAATATAATAAATGACAGATGAATCATGGCCAATGACAAATTATGCATACAGAAATAAACATGGGATATAGGGACTGAGAGATGAAATATACGTAATTATATAGAGAGTATAAAAGTTGGAAAATACTGAGCGAGAGATGATATATACAGTCTAACTGAAGGTACATAAAGACTGGGAGCAGCAACATGCATTATGACCAATTATGTATACATAAATACAACTGGGACATGTAATATGACCAATTATGTATATATAAATACAACTGGGACATGCAATATGACCAATTATGTATGCATAAATACAACTGGGACATGCATTATGACCAATTATTTATACATAAAAAGAACTGGGACATGCGGAATAGAGATGGGCACGTAGAATGAGAGTTGCGAGAATGACAGAATGCGAGATAACGCATACAAAATGAGAAATGGGAGAAGGGAATTTTTAAAAAGGACAAATAAAATAATAATGGGACAAAAGAATTTTAAAAGGAAAAACAAAATGAGAAATAGACTAAATAATTATAAAGGACAAACAAAATTAGAAATGGACTAAATAATTAAAAATTACCAAAAAAATGAGAAATGGAAGAAAAGAATTAAAAGGGACAAAGCAAATGAGGAATGGGACAAAAAGAATTTTTAAAATAGACAAACAAAATTGGAAATGGGACAAAAATTTAAAAGGACAAACAAAATGAGAGATGGTCGTTTAGAATGAGAATTAGAATTTGCCAGGTGACAAATGGAACTGATCGTAAGAACAAACACACAGCATGAGAAGCGTATTCAGCGATGTAATGGATAAAATTAGAGAACGACTGAGAATATGAGAGAGACATACTAAATGAGAGCTGATATACACTAATATAAAGGACACACAAAATGAGAGCTGATATACACTAATATAAAGGACATACAAAATGAGAGTTGATATACACTAATATAAAGGACATACAAAATGAGAGCTGATATACACTAATATAAAGGACATACAAAATGAGAGCTGATATACACTAATATAAAGGACATACAAAATGAGAGCTGATATACACTAATATAAAGGACATACAAAATGAGAGTTGATATACACTAATATAAAGGACATACAAAATGAGAGCTGATATACACTAATATAAAGGACATACAAAATGAGAGCTGATATACACTAATATAAAGGACATACAAAATGAGAGCTGATATACACTAATATAAAGGACATACAAAATGAGAGCTGATATACACTAATATAAAGCGAGAGTTGGAATGGATAGAACGATTGACAGGACACTTAGAGAATGACCGAAAGAACAAAAGACACAATAAAAGATAATACAATCTGTCAAACAATTGAGGATTGGACACAGTAAATGATGATAGAGTCAGTGTGAGGATTGGACACAATAAATGATGATAGAGTCAATGTGAGGTTGGACACAATAAATGATGATAGAGTCAGTGTGAGGTTGGACACAATAAATGATGATAGAGTCAGTGTGAGGTTGGACACAATAAATGATGATAGAGTCAGTGTGAGGTTGGACACAATAAATGATGATAGAGTCAGTGTGAGGTTGGACAAATAAATGAGGGCCGGACAGTAAGAAGCATGGAGCCTCTGTTCACTGATAATATCATCTGGATGGTATTTGAGCCAGAGTTCATGCATTCTTTTTCTATATCCTCTTGCTGTGGGTTGGCTTTGATAATAAGAAACCATTATTTGTATGTTTTCTTCTCTGTTCTATCTCAGGGTTTTCGCTTGCATTTCAGTAGCCCATTTTTCACTAGAACACCCTGAAACATCAGTGACTAACACAAACCTTGTTAACCCGGGCGAAGTCTGATCCAGAATGGAATCAAATTTTGTTTACTCCATCATGAATGGGATGGATGTGGCTGTAGTTTGAAGGGAGCCGCTTTTACCTCTCTCAATAGTCCAGAAATGGGATTTGAAGCTGTCACCCATCCATTATTATTCAGTCTCTTTCCACGACTTCTGTTTGACTGTCGGCTATGATCCAAGGTCTCGGAATCTTACCAAGATTCTGGGAGATCCAAGGTTTTACGGAGGATGTGGGCACTTCCGAGGAGCGCTGCTTTGAGTAGTGGAGCGATTCTGTGGTTTCCAGGGAGTTTATTCAGGTAGCCTTCCAATTCTGATGTTATGTTCCCCAAGGCTCCTATCACTATTGGTATCACTTCTGCTTTTACATTCCACAGTCTCTGGATTTCTAATCTGAGGTCTTGGTATTTTTCTATTTTTTCTCTTTCTTTTGTTTTTATGTTTCTATCACTTGGAACAGCGACATCAATAATTGTTACTGTTCTGTTGGACTTATTGAGAACTACAATGTCTGGTCTTCGTGCAGGAATCACCCGGTCTGTTCTTATCTCGAAGTCCCACAGTACTTTGACTTCTTCTGTTTCGATGACTGCTTCTGGTCGATGCATCCATGTTCTTTCTGGGGTTTTTATGCCATAGTTCTCACACAGATTTCTATGTATGTGTTTTGCCACTTCATTGTGTCGTTTGGTGTATTCTGTTCCAGCCAGAACCTGACATCCAGATAGTATGTGTTCTATTGTCTCATCCATGGATTTGCAAAGTCTACATTTGGAATCATTTGAAATTTTCATGATTTTCGTTTTGTGTGCTTTGGTGTTGAGTGCTTGATCTTGTGCAGCTGTTATGAGTGCTTCTGTTTCTGCTTTCAATCCTGCCTCTTTCAACCATTTGTACGTTGATTGCTTTGTTGATATTTCGTCTGCTTGTCGTACATATTGGCCATGTAGAGGTTTCTGTCTCCAGGTATGTGCTAGTTCTTGTTTCGTTGTTTTCTTCCATGTTTCTTTGTCTGTTTCTGGTGGTTGGAATAGTCCACTCCTTTTTACTAATTCTATCAGTGGATCATCTTTATTGTTATTCCAGATGTAGTCCACAAGGCCAATGACTTCTCCTTCAATGACATGTTTAATTTTCTTGAGACCTCGGCCTCCCATTTTTCGAGATACATAGAGTCTGTCTACGTCTGCTTTTGGGTGTAAGGCTTTATGTATTGTGAGTAGTTTTCTTGTTTTCCTGTCCAGTTCATTTATTTCATTTGCTGTCCAATCTATGATACCTCCAGTGTAGCTTACTACAGGTATTGCGTATGCATTAAGGGCTTGTATTTTGTTCGCCCCATTTAGCTTGGATTTCAGGACTTGTCTAACACGTTTTTCATATTCTCTCTTAACTTTGGACTTCACTTCTCTCTGCATATTTTCTTGATGTTGTAGTATCCCAAGATACTTATATCCATTTTCTATTGAAACATCATTGATTTTTCCGATGTCGAATTGCAGGCCCTCTGTTGTTTTGACCTTGCCTTTCTGGATGACAATTCGTCCACATTTCTCAAGGCCGAATTTCATGTTGATGTCTTCACTGCAGATCTTGACAGTATTTATCAGTGATGTGATGTCACTTTCATTTTTACCGTACAGCTTGAGATCATCCATGTACAGTAGATGGCTGATAACCTGTCCTGCTTTCATTTTGTATCCTAACCCTGTTTTCTGGATCATTTGACTTAGAGGATTCAGGGCAATGCAGAACAGCAATGGCGATAGTGAATCACCTTGGAAGATTCCACAATTTATTGCTATGTCTGCAATATTTGTGTTGTTGCATGTGAGGGTGGTTTTCCAGTTTTTCATTGACTCCTGAATTAGGTTCTGTATTGATGGCGCTACTTTGTACAATTTTAATTATTCAGTCTCTTTCCACGACTTCTGTTTGACTGTCGGCTGAGATCCTAGGTCTCGGAATCTTACCAAGATTCTGGGAGATCCAAAGTTTTACGGAGGATGTGGGCACTTCCGAGGAGCGCTGCTTTGAGTAGTGGAGCGATTCTGTGGTTTCCAGGGAGTTTATTCAGGTAGCCTTCCAATTCTGATGTTATGTTCCCCAAGGCTCCTATCACTATTGGTATCACATCTGCTTTTACATTCCACAGTCTCTGGATTTCTAATCTGAGGTCTTGGTATTTTTCTATTTTTTCTCTTTCTTTTGTTTTTATGTTTCTATCACTTGGAACAGCGACATCAATAATTGTTACTGTTCTGTTGGTCTTATTGAGAACTACAATGTCTGGTCGTCTTGCAGGAATCACCCGGTCTGTTCTTATCTCGAAGTCCCACAGTATTTTGACTTCTTCTGTTTCGATGACTGCTTCTGGTTGATGCATCCATGTTCTTTCTGGGGTTTTTATGCCATAGTTCTCACACAGATTTCTATGTATGTGTTTTGCCACTTCATTGTGTCGTTTGGTGTATTCTGTTCCAGCCAGAACCTGACATCCAGATAGTATGTGTTCTGTTGTCTCATCCATGGATTTGCAAAGTCTACATTTGGAATCATTTGAAATTTTCATGATTTTCGTTTTGTGTGCTTTGGTGTTGAGTGCTTGATCTTGTGCAGCTGTTATGAGTGCTTCTGTTTCTGCTTTCAATCCTGCCTCTTTCAACCATTTGTACGTTGATTGCTTTGTTGATATTTCGTCTGCTTGTCGTACATATTGGCCATGTAGAGGTTTCTGTCTCCAGGTATGTGCTAGTTCTTGCTTCGTTGTTTTCTTCCATGTTTCTTTGTCTGTTTCTGGTGGTTGGAATAGTCCACTCCTTTTTACTAATTCTATCAGTGGATCATCTTTATTGTTATTCCAGATGTAGTCCACAAGGCCAATGACTTCTCCTTCAATGACATGTTTAATTTTCTTGAGACCTCGGCCTCCCATTTTTCGAGATACATAGAGTCTGTCTACGTCTGCTTTTGGGTGTAAGGCTTTATGTATTGTGAGTAGTTTTCTTGTTTTCCTGTCCAGTTCATTTATTTCATTTGCTGTCCAATCTATGATACCTCCAGTGTAGCTTACTACAGGTATTGCGTATGCATTAAGGGCTTGTATTTTGTTCGCCCCATTTAGCTTGGATTTCAGGACTTCTCTAACACGTTTTTCATATTCTCTCTTAACTTTGGACTTCACTTCTCTCTGCATATTTTCTTGATGTTGTAGTATCCCAAGATACTTATATCCATTTTCTATTGAAACATCATTGATTTTTCCGATGTCGAATTGCAGGCCCTTTGTTGTTTTGACCTTGCCTTTCTGGATGACAATTCGTCCACATTTCTCAAGGCCGAATTTCATGTTGATGTCTTCACTGCAGATCTTGACAGTATTGATCAGTGATGTGATGTCACTTTCATTTTTACCGTACAGCTTGAGATCATCCATGTACAGTAGATGGCTGATAACCTGTCCTGCTTTCATTTTGTATCCTAACCCTGTTTTCTGGATCACGTGACTGAGAGGGTTCAGGGCAATGCAGAACAGCAGTGGCGATAGTGAATCACCTTGAAAGATTCCACAATTTATTGCTATGTCTGCAATATTTGTGTTGTTGCATGTGAGTGTGGTTTTCCAGTTTTTCATTGACTCCTGAATTAGGTTCTGTATTGATGGCGCTACTTTGTACAATTTTAATGTTTCAACTATCCATGAATGTGGGACTGAGTCATAGGCCTTTTGATAGTCAATCCATGCCATTGCAAGATTTGTTCTTCGTTTCTTGCTGTCAGTCACTATTGCCTTATCAATTGCCAATTGGTCCTTCGTTCCTCTGCTGCCTGGTCTAGCACCCTTTTGTTCATAGTTTAGAATTTTGTTTGTTTCAAGATGAGTCATGATTTTGTTAGCTATAATTCCTGATAGTAACTTCCAGGTGGTTGATAGGCATGTGATTGGTCGATAGTTGTTTGGTGTTGCGCCTTTCTGTGTATCTTTCATAATCAGACTTGTTTTTCCCTTTACCATCCATGCTGGTAAGGTTCCTGGTTTGATTAGTATGTCTTGCAGTTGTTCACCAAGTCTGCCATGTAAGGAGGTAAACTTTTTCAGCCAGAATATTTGTATTTGATCTGGTCCTGGGGCTTTCCAGTTTGCCATATTTCGAACCTTCTTCTTAATGTCTTTCTCACTAATTGTTACGGTGCATTGTTCAGGTGTTTCTTTATGATCAACTTTCAGTTCTTGAATCCATTTGGCGGAAGTGTTATGCGTATTTGTATTGCTCCAAATGTTTTCCCAGAAGGTCTTAGTATCATGAATGTTTGGTATTTGTTGTTCTGTTCTGAAATTTCCTTTAAATTCTTGGTATAGTCTTCCAGGGTCAGTTCGGAATATTTTGTTCTGTTGGAATTGCTGACCTCTTGCAATGTATCTCTTCAGACGGTGACTGAGTCCTTGAAGTCTTTGCTTTGCATCTTCTATTGCAGTCTTAGTGTTTCTGCAGTTGAGATGGTATTTGGCGACCAATCTTGCCTTCATTTTCCCCTTATTTTGTTCTGCTGCTGTCATTTGGCTTATTTCTCTTCTAGTACACTCTATTTTCTTTTCTATTCTTTTCTTCCATGGTGGTATTGATGGTTTCTGTGTTTGTACTGTGTCTGGCCTTATATATCTTTCAATTACCTTTGCGGTGGCGTATATTAGACAGTTGGTTTCTGTAATATCTTTTGTGGGGATATGTTTTAATACTTCATTTGCATTCTCAATTGCTATCCATAGATCTTTGCTGTTTTGCAGCCTTCTTGTTGGTGTTCTGTCTTCATATGACTTATTTTTGTCCATGAAGCATTTTATGTCTTCAAACAATAAGGAAACCATGATTTGTATGTTGTCCTCTCTGGTCCATTTCCTCCGAGTTTTTCCATGTGTTTCAGTAGCCCTTTTTTCACTAGAACACCCCGAAACATCAGTGCCTAGCGCAGACCTTGTTAGCCCGGGCGAAGTCTGATCCGGTATGGAATCAAAGTTTGTTTTCTCCATCATGAATGGGATGGGCAAGCGTGTATTTTGGAGGGATCCGCTTTTCCCTCCCACGATATTCCAGCGTTGGACTCTGGATGTTATCCCTATTACCACTTTTACTATTGTTATTATTATTATGGTATTCAGTTACGTGATTATGTTTGCCTAATTAATATTACAGTCATGTTTATCTCTTGACATTAACATTATTTTATATTCTTCTTCTTCTTTACTTATCTTGTTTTGTATGTTTATCTTTTCCTTATATTGGTTAATTTAGCAAATTTGTCCTGAAGTGTTGAGTTTTCAAGGCAAAAGATACCATGCAAGCCAACTTGACGTAAATCCTCCTCTGACGTAACCCAAACAATTACATCACACCGATATCTTTATGACTTTTCGTCAATACCTCTCTTGCCGTCCTACCCATCAATTTCACTGTACCAAATTTTAATCTAAACATAAATCGAACATCACTTCATTAGTACTCCTTTCAATTTTCACTTCATTATTATACCTCTTTCCACGACTTCTGTTTGACTGTCGGTTATGATCCAAGGTCTCGGAATCTTCTTAGTAATTATTTCTAGTTTAATACAATTGATGAGGTGTAGTTTTCAAACAGATGTTGCATCTTTAAACACAGCAGATGAACCAACAGGTTTTGATCTGTCAGTGATGTTATTTCGTTCCAAAGCAAACACTGAACTTCCAACGCCGCTGGTCACTGGTATATGCGGTCGCCATGATAGTCGCCATCTTTATTATTATTATTATTATTATTATTATTATTATTATTATTATTATTATTTTCATTATTATTATTATTATTGTTGTTGTTGTTGTTGTTATCATTATTATTATTATTGTTATTATTATTATTATTATTCCTATTCTGGCTTAGGACAACTACTTTTACTGCTTCTACTGCTATAAGAATACTATTACTACTGGTATTATTATTACACTTCTATTCTATAATTCTATATTATACTACAGTTAGTATTTTCTACTACATCAATTGCTACTCATAATACTACTCCATTTTTCATTTTCTCCTTTCCGTTGATCCTTTTTGCAGAGTTGTTAGATGAATACGTTAACAGCCTCTATCAATGATTGGTCAATTGGCAATGCGCATTGCGCATGCGTCGCTAGATACCACTTAGACATTTGACGTATATGAGATCTGTTACTGATTTAGTCCGTGAAACATTACTCTTCAGAACGTCACGTAAAACGTTTGAAATTTTACCTAGAACTCAGGTGGTCTAAAAATTGCGTGTGCCGAGGGGCGGACACCAATTACACCTTCAGTCCACTGTCTTCTTGTCGTTGTTGAGAGACGTTCGATCCCAGAGCTTTCTTCTTTCTTTTTCAAAAACAATTTCTTTCAGTGAGCCTGTTCTTTAAAGAAAACGAGAGAATGAAGTATTTTTTTCTTTTATTTGTTCTATTTCATGCACTCCAACTTTGACGCCTTTTCCCGGAGAAATGGAAAATGGGGGATAAAAATTGCGCCTAATATGAAAGTTCCACAGTTCTTGAAAAGACCAGAATGCATTGAGCGACATATTCGTATCAGGTAATATTTACCCATTAGATTCAAAGCCGATAATGTCTGCTTGCAATCAGGAGACACATGCCAGCCATAGATCACCTTACAAAAAAATTTCGCGTTGACAGTAAGGTCAAGACAGCAAGTCAACAAACGGTTACTATACCGCAGTCTGCGCAAAGTATGTCATTTATTTTCGTTTCAATTGATCTGGCTTTTAAGTGCTAGTTGTTCGTTTCAATGCAGCCAAACAAGAATAAGAAATAAGAAATCAAAACTCTAGGGAGATGGTCTTGAAAAAAGGTGGGAGGGTGAGTGTTTAGAAGGTTCAGGGATGTAGGACTACTGGAGTCTGAATGATTTTCGTAATTATGAATGTTTACTGACTAATTATGATCTTTATTTATATATCTGAACGTATACTTATTAATTATAATGTTCACTTATTAATTATAATACTTACTACAAATTATAATGTTCACTTACTGCTAATAATGTTAACTTATTAATTATTAACGTGTATTTACTATTTATGAATGTTAAATTACTAATTATTAACGTGCATTTACTATTTATGAACGTTAAATTACTACTAATTAATTATTAACGTGTATTTACTATTTATGAATGTTAAATTACTACTAATTAATTATTAACGTGTATTTACTAGTTATGAATGTTAAATTACTAATTAATTATTAACGTGTGTTTACTTTTTATGAATGTTAAATTACTAATTATTAATGTTTATTTACTATTTATGAAAGTTTACCTTATTTATTATGTGCAGTTACTAATTATAAACATTTAATAATTCATTGTAAACGTTTACTTACTAAATATGATTGTATATAAAATAGTCGAAAGTTTATGACAACCTTCAGTTAACTAACTGAATATGCGGACCTGTTTCAGTAAACTACTTTTTTCTTTAATTAATTTGTTTCCAGTCGCTATTCTAGATATTTGTTCTTCATCGAGGAATGTTGCATTTCTAAAAACTTAATAGACAAATTAATTAGTTAATGATTTTTTATATTATTTAAATTATCTTTCCAAACAATTGTCATTCAATTTTATGTTGTATCATGTACAATTTGTACGTGCTTTAATTGAACATTATTTAGTTAAAATTTTATTTTTGTTAGTAATATATTTTTATGTGTGGGCGTGCATATACATAAACTGTCTGTATGTGTGTGTTTGTGTGTGTGTTTTTTGTATGTGTGTTTGTGTGTGTGTGCTTGCATATGTATGGGTGTGTGCGTGTGTGTTCTGCGATATAACTTGTTTATAGTCTTAAATTGCGTATTACACGTGTGTCCTTCAATCACTTACTTAACTCTTACCTTTGTTTATCACTGAGGTAGACCTATGTTTCCTCAAATAATTTATTTTTTGTTTCATCTGCTTATCACATGAGCACAAGGCAATAAATACTTGTATTTATGTTGTCTCTGCTGATCACATGGTAAAAAAATCAGTTACTGTATTTTTGTTCACCATGCTAATCACACAAAATAAAAACAATCATTGAGTTTATGATTATTTACCACTGTAATCACATAGTTATAAGACAATAATTGATTGTCTGATTGTTTAACATGGTAATCACACGGTTATAAGACAATCGTTGATTGTCTGATTGATTGCCATGGTTACCACGCAGCTATAAAACAGTCATTGATTGTATGATTGTGTGCCATCGTAATCAAACAGCGATAAAACAATATCACACCATTCAAAATAAGAAAATAGTTTAGATTTTGATTGCTTACCATGCTAATTACATTTATAAACAATAATTTATTTTTATATCTAGTACTTATGACTCGGATTTTTTTTACGGTTAGTTTATTACAATCACTGTTTTATACCTAACATATGTCTCTGGGAATTATATATTTTGTATATAATACACGTCTCATGTATATTCTGCAATTATTCATTATATGTTGACTCTCTCTCTCTCTCTCTCAATAGTTCCATTCACTGTACACTACATTTTATGTTCTGCAATCACGCTGTCTTTCATTCACGATCTGTATCCTGTAATCACATTAATTTCTTTTCACTCTGTCTATTTCCTGTAACCAAGTTAAGGTCTATCCACTACGTCTATGTCCTGTAATCAAGTTAAGTTCTATCCACTACGTCTGTCCTGTAACCAAGTTAAGTTCTATCCACTATGTCTGTCCTGTAACCAAGTTAAGTTCTATCCACTACGTCTATTTCCTGTATCATGTTAATTCCTATGTACTCCGTATTTAATCATATATGCTTTTTCCACTTTGTTTATATTGTTACGTTTCCAGTATTTATTTATAGACCCTGCCCTAGAATAATTAAGGATTTTAAATATAATTAATTCCTTCTCTCATATTCTATGCAGACTGGTTGCTCAATTTACTATTTGACTAATTAAAAGTGTGTCTTGTAGTCAGACGACAAATTTACAAACTAATAAATTGCGAACTTTAGCTAGATTGAAAACAGTTAAATTCCTCTAAATTAATATGCATTCGTTATCAACATTCTGCTCATCCGCCCCCATTCAATCTAAGAAAATCTATAGGTCTATTATGCATAAAAATTAACTACTAAGAGGTTTTAACAAAGAAAATAAGATTTAATAAAGTTTTAACAAGTTAACAATAATCAAATACGAGCGCGAATAGTCTATTTCTCGATTCTTTGCACGTACATGCTTTATCGGTAACTAACGAATTGCCACTCAATTGTCTTTTCGATATTTGCATAAGCACTGAGTAATACTCAGCTGATTGTCTGTATCTGCCTGGTCTCTTTACTCAGTCAGCCAGTCTATTTTCACAGTCTCACTACAGTGACGACGCACGTGGCATCTAGGAAGGTGTTCCTTTATGTTGCTAGTGAACTTGAATTTCAGTGGCGTGGACCCTCAGAAATGAACTCACACTTTGAGCTCAGACCAGTTAGTACCAGACGGAACAAGGCAAGGCAAAAGTAAAGCCAGGACTAGGCAAGGCAAACGTAAAGCCAGGGCCGACCTGGAGAAGTAACGTGCTCTAATGTAATTTCAATTTAACACGTTCCTACTCAAGCATGTCCCAGTTTAAAATGCGCTGAATAAGAATTTCGACCTCGCGTCGTTTTACAATTAGATTTAGAAAAAATGTAGTCATCTCACGCGTGTTCCATTTAACAGCATGACGTATGAATCAATAAAATTAGTTACAATGTTAAATTAATGTTCATACAAAAAGGGGTAATTCAAACCAACAAAGCGCTTCACAATTTACAATTAAAATTACACGCAATAATTGAATTACATGAGAAATTCATATCGAGCACAGGCACTCTGGCTCTTAGTGAATTAAAACAATATAAATTAAAGTTACAAATGGAAAAAGAGTTACAATAAATTTATATTCCATAACTTATAGGTTTTTCAGCCATTTCTCTGGACCATGCTCAAGCATATATGGAAATAATATAATACATAGCACAAATACATATTTATAATCAAGATAGGCAAAATACTATCAGATAAAATGGTACCTTTTTATGAGAAGTCGAAGGTATGGTTCTCATCTGCTGTCGGCTGCCGCATGACCCGAGTTAGCTAAATGGATACAGCTAAGGTGTTCTCGAAGTAAGGGAACGGAAGCGCGTACCCACATTTATAGAAGAGCATAATGCGTATCACGTGACTGATCGCGAAGTATGTAGTTGGTTCGAGAATCTGGACAATGGACCTAAAGTTACATAACATCTTGACCTGTTCTAGAAGCATCTCGAAAAAGGAAGCTTTGAACAAAGGAGCCAAGGGTTTCAAATTTCAAATTTGAAGTAAACAAGACAAGTAGGTCACCAAGTCGGACATTTTTATCAGACTGTGACATATATCACGTAGTCATGTTTTGTTCTATTCATTATAACTGCAATCTGTATCTGTATCTTACAATCATGTTTTGTTCTATTCATTATTACTGCAATCTATATCCTACAATCATGTTTTAGTCTATTCATTATACCTGCAATCTAAATCTTTATCCTTTAGTTACGTGTTCTATTCACTATATTTATCCAGAGTCATGTTGTGTTCTGTTCACTATATTTATCCAGAGTCATTTTGTGTTCTGTTCCCTATCCACTCATTAATATTCTGCTTTCATTTATTGTTATCCCCCCCCCCCCTCAATATATATTGTATATTTTGAATTGTCTCTACGGAGAGTTCTGCATATCTGAAATGTTCTGCAAACATTCTTATATATAAAATTGCTGATACAAGCACATTTTGTCTATCTACAGTTATTTAAACACACTATTCCATCCAACTAAAATTACAAATAGAAACACTTTGTCTACCTAATTATATGGAAATACACATTTTAGTCTAATTAAAATTGCTAATAAAAACAGTTTGCCTATTTCAGTATATACAATAACGCTTTAAATATGTAGAACTGCACTTTGAATATACAGAACTATTTTTAAATAGAACCACGCTTTTAATATCCAGAACCACGCTTTTAATATCTAGAACCACTCTTTTAGTATCTAAAAAAATCTTTTAATATCTAGAACCATGCTTTTCATATCTAGAACCATGCTTTTTAGTCTAATTAAAATTGTTAATACAATTATTTATGTCTAAAATTATTTAAACACACTTTTCAATCTAATTAAAATTGCTAGTACATTTTCGTGTTTCTCAGTATATCGTAATACGAAGTTTATTTAAAATTGCGTATTCAAAACATTTTGTTCTCACTATCGCTTACACAAAAATGTTCACCTTATATAAAATTGAATAAAATCCAATATGACATTTTCAAATGATGGATTTATATATCGTTTAAAAATTACTTAAAAGGATAGTTCTCTTTAAATGTTGATGAAAACAAAATCTTTAATCGACCTGCATGACAATTTATTTAATTTTTCGCGTCGGTTTCCTCTTTTAAAGTCTCATCGGACTAAGGGCATGTTTACACGAAACAAAACACCATGTTTCAATAAGTCTGTGCGAAATTGCGTGTGTGGGTGAGACTAGGATGTCTGCAAAAGAACAGGGCCTGAATGTTGCATTACCTTCAGGAGCGACAGCCTCACAGTCGTTATCCACCTCGCGTTACGTTGTCAAACATAAGACGCTCGCTTACATGACGAGTGTCCATTTAGGTCTTTTTCTCTTCCACCACATCTACACATGTTTGAACTGTCAACGAGCGGCGTGTCTGCCAAGGCGGACACCGAAATCTGAGCGAGTTCTGTTACCTTCATGGCGACGGCCGTTTTAATGTAATATGTCACCTTCCACATCCTCTCACTGTTCAGAACCAATTCCAAGAGCTTTTATTTGTTTAAAGCGCAAATTGGCCAGACGAAATACCAAATGTTTTTTTACATAAATATTTATTTACATAAGCACAGACTACTAACCAGAGGAAGTGTCATGTGTTTCATATATAAATATTTATTTAAATAGGCCATTAGTATCGAATATACAATAAATATGCTAGATACATTTATGTCGCAAAATGGACATTTTTTTTTTCGTGTGACATTGAATGAATTTATTTCACTTACAGTTTTACTTACCATACAGAGGTCGCACAAGTCACCCAACCCACACACCTCTCCCCATACAGCAGCAACCTAACATGCAGTCCGTTAATCTCTGTAACCGAGTGCCAACGCATCGAAATACAGCAAATGAAATGATCTACAGTTTACTTATTGGTCACGTTAATTAATACTTCTGTTTTCATTTCACTCGAAATACAGCAAATGAAATGATCTACAGTGTACTTATTGGTTACGTTAATTAATACTTCTGTTTTCATTTCACTCGAAATGTAAACTGTATTCATCACGTTAAGTAAGACCAAACAGAGCGAAAGCAAAACCGCTTCTAACCAATTTATACAGGACGGAGAGTAGCTTTAAGTTATTTCACTGACGAGTACATAGAAATTTAAAACAGTGGACAACGAACCTACCTACACCAAGCAGTAGATCTAAGTCAAAACAAGTCTTTTCAATGCACACAGTTTACAACCGTAGTTTGTCAGTAGACTTAAGTTAAAAACAAATACCCGTGTTAGTACGGACAGTTTACAGCCGCAGTTTGTCAGTAGACTTAAGCCACAACACGTCCGTGTTAGTACAGTTCATAGCTGTAGTTTGTCAATAGACTTAAGCCACAAATGTTCATTTTAGTATCTGTAGTTTGTCAGTAGAACCAAGTCAAAATACATTCAAAATACGTCCTTGTTAGTACAGACATTTTACCGTCATAATTTGTTAGCAGGTGTCACATAATGGCTTATGTAGCCAACATCTGCCCCTCCTCTAAAATTAGACTACATCTAGATTATGGAAAGGATTACCCTTATCCTAGGGCTGGAATCATACCTAAATGTTCCAGACAACTCACTAATTTAACCAATCAAAGATCAGCTCAGCCTCGTGAAAGAATGTACCAGAAACTCACCGGTAAATTGTCTGTCGAGTGCAGCTGACCATTGAGGCAACATGTATTTTGGCTCCCAGTCTTATCAAAGAATATTATAATCATACTACTAACCTTAGTGCAGATTATAAATACAGCAGACAATTATCCTCTGTATATATTACTTCTGAAGGTATGTGGTTTTGCTTGCTTAACTGATACTATACTCATGTTCATCTCTTGACATTAACTATAATTTATGTTGTTATATTTCGCTTATGATATTTAAATGCGTCATGACCATGTAAGTAAGAGTATTCTGTCAGAGAACACATGAGGATGATATCTTAGCCTGTGTATTTTATTGAAAGATGAGCACTTTATCAGAAACTTAATCTGAGATCTCATATGAGATGTTGATCGACGAGCATTGAGCCATGAAAGCAACACCAGAACAGAGCCACTTTATCCTGGATGTTGACTTTGACGAGTATTGCTCTGTAAAGCAACACCAGAACAGAGCCACTTTATCCTGGATGTTGACTTTGACGAGTATTGCTCTGTAAAGCAACACCAGAACAGAGCCACTTTATCCTGGGTGTTGACTTTGACGAGTATTGCTCTGTAAAGCAACACCAGAGCAGAGCAACCCACATACCAAGGACTGGTTCAATGGACCAAGTGAGCAATTGCTAATGACATTCATTGAGACCCACATGACATGTCAGGCAGTCAGGCAGATCTAAAGTTACGTAATTATAAAGTCAACAATCACACTGCTTTAGTCAATATACAATCAAATTCACTCAAACTTAATCAAAGTACTTTCAGAATTCACTTAGAAACATTCATTTTTCTCTTATAAACTTACTTATAGCTTGCTTATATGAATGAACCAAATAACTACCACAGTGCTATAAACCTCAAAACGAACATTTTCTTATGACACCACATGGTCGTGATTATGAACTTTAATACATATAACTCTAATTGTATGGTGGAGTAAATTTGCCTATTCCTATTTTAAATTTAATTGTTATATAAATTGTTAAATTATCAGAGTAACCCGACCTTGGGTGCTCATTAAGATTGTATTTTTGAAAATGTCTTGAGTTGAAGTAAATGCTTGAGGCGAGAATATGCTAGACTTTGCTGATGTCATGCAAACCTATGAGTACTTTTTATTTTCCAATGAGTTATACTCGCTGTTTCTTTGTCATGCTAGTGGCACGAACATCCAGTAAATACTCGCTGTTTCTTTGTCATGCTAGTGGCAAAACATTTTTAAAGTTTAAATTGAATCTCTAAAGGAAAAAAACTTCCATACTCTTTCCATGTTACATTGTTTACATTTGATATTATCGGAACAAGCGTATAACAAACAGAGATCTGGGGTCTTTTGCCCTGCTAAATATTTTGTATTTGGTGAAAATTCATCTTCCATTTTATCAGGTAATAATATAACTTGTATGGACGCCCACATTACAACACTTTTTCCGAACTGATATCTTAATACATGGACCTGGTATTCGACGCAAAAAGCTTTCGAAGTGTCGAGTTGCCGAGCTTTCAGGTAAATAAACGAGATTTTCATCTGCTCAGTCTCAGATAAAGTTTTTTTTAGTTTCCCCGAAACTTAAAAATCGCGAGCTCTGTCTCTCAGATTACTGCATGCACAGAGGCTAATAATTTCGTGTATACAATTCCGACTAAAAGTTAGTGACGAATACTAATTAAACTATTTATCTAATTTTAAAAATAATTTTAAAAATACGAATAATATTTTGTAAACCGGCCAAACAGTCATTTCATTTTTACCTTCGTTATTTTCTGTTTTATTGACCTATCCCTTTTTATAGTGTGTTTTAAAATACAGCTTAACAATTTTTTAATTATGTTAAGATGTCCCGCCGTGAGATGGTTGATTCGGCGTACAAAATAAACAAACAATCAAACAAACAAAATTCTCCCCTTTATTTCATATTCACTCTATTTTCTATTCATTCCCTTTATTTTCTTATACCTCTCCTTTCCTTTTCTTCCATTCACTTCAGTTATTTCTTCCAATCATTTTTTTCTTTTATTTTCTTATACCTCGAACTATTTTATATTCCCTTCTGTTTCCTTTTATTTCGCGTTATTTTTTTATTAACTCTGGTACACCAACGCCACCTAGATATTTTTAATTAGTTAATCATCCATAACTATTTGAGAATCTTAATTTAAATTATTAATAATTCTCCAGCAGACATCACTCGTCTCTCACTTGGCGGATATGCGTGCTCTGTAACGTTTTCTCTCTTCCACAAAATTAAAGACAAACATTTACCTTCACACAATATTTCCGTAGGTGGAGAACTTCTTACTAAAAAGAGAAGACAAATCCGTCTAAAATCTATATTTAGCAAGCCCCACCCACCCACTTTTTTCTCCAAAATAAGTTTATCGATATGTATAAGAAGGTCAATACATTTATTAAATCTGCAATCAATTTACGTATAACAAATACACTGTAAAAGACTACTTGACATCAATATTTCCAAGAAGCTACTTTCTAATAATATTTCTATCTAGACAGTCTTATATCCTAAAATACAATTCAACAAGTGATACGTGTGCCACTTAGTTAATGAAGATAGTTAGTAGTTTTAATTAATGTTTCATAACTAATTTAAGGTAATGGGAATATTAATTTTATTTTATTAATGATCCTACAACAGACATCACTCGTCAATCACTTGGCATTGTAAACGTTTTCACAATTTCACAACTTAAAACAACGTTTACAGTCACATAAGGTTTCTGCAGGTGGAAACTTCTTACTAAAGGAGAAGACAAATTCGACTTTAATCTATATTTAGCAAGCCCCCATCCACCCACTTTCTTCTCCATCATATAACACCTTCTACGTAATCTTGTATAGAAAGC
Organism: Sinotaia quadrata; assembly: GCA_028829895.1. Taxonomy (NCBI): domain Eukaryota; kingdom Metazoa; phylum Mollusca; class Gastropoda; order Architaenioglossa; family Viviparidae; genus Sinotaia; species Sinotaia quadrata. The sequence continues at coordinate 88,801,114 of CM054177.1, forward strand.
TGCAATTGTCTTTTTCAAGCTGCAAATGTCTTTTTCAAGCTGCATTTTCGTATCAAAGTCACGAGTCGTGTGTTTCCCTTCTCACGTCGTAAAACACTGATTCACTGCTTATTCTCTCCAGCTAACCTACACTCATGCACTCTTTGAGCAGAACAACAATTGTAGCAATTTCCAGTAACTTCCTTGTAACAGAAATTTCTCAATGTAGTCAGCATACCTTGCCACCATACATCAATGGAGTGCAGTGTATTCCTCACATTTACACCTTCAGTAGATACTTTGCCCATCTACCACTATTGTAGCAGTTTATAATCAGTATACCAGAAGATTCAGATAACACAAGGATGCTTTGTCCCTGTAAAAATATAATCAGGGAACAAACACTAATTTTCCAGATTATTCCCTTTTTAACTCCATTCTTTCTTACATTCAAGTCTCAACTTACAGTTTCCTGCAACAGTATTTATTATCCTGATACATGCATACAGCATAATAAATTCAGCATTATAGTTTTATGAGCGGCTTCACTAGAAACAATGTCAAGTGTTTAGCATAATATATACGAGCATCTTAGTTCAAGCATTTGTAGAAATAATAGTCTACTCACATAATACATCTCTAAGTGAAACGCAGGTATAACATACCAATAGCAAAAATGCATGAAATATTTTAAAGTTCATTCTCTCTCAATCAATCAGTTTACTCTCCATTAATCTAATGGCCAACTTTCATGACCGGACTTCTTGCCACACCAAATTCAAGTGATTAAACAATATAATTTTCTACAGCATGTAAACTTTTGATCTCAGCCCATTTGCTGGTCTCGTTTTCACAAATCCTAACCATTAGGTAATAAAAACTATTTATCCAGGTGGAACTGGTTTGCATTGCATCAGAAATTTCTAGCATATTCTCAACTCCAGTTGTTTACTCCAACTCTGACACACAAATACCATCATAAGGAATGACCAAGATCAGATCACTTTGACAATTTAACAATTTATATAATAAATAAATGTAGAAATAAGGATCAGCAAATTTATTTCACCACACAGTCCCTTTTTTTTAATTCATTCCCTTTATTTTCTATTCCCTCGAAATATTTTCTCTTCACTCTCACGAAATTAAAAAAAAAAAAAGCAATAAAATAATTGTGTCAAAAATAAATGCTAACGGGATAGGTTGTTATACTGTAAAGGCGCAACGATTGTTTTAATATAAACCACTTACTAAATATTCCAGCTTAAAGGGGAATCTATCTTTGCATGAAAATGATGCTACAACCTCGCATCGACAGCTTGGTAGAGAATTACGTTCCCTGATCCACCACAATATCATCAAGATAGAAATAGATGTCGCTGTGTCAGCGAAAGATTTGCTTGATATATTGGCGTAGAGAGTTACGTTCCCTGATCCACCACAATATCCTCAAGATAGAAATAGGTGTCGCTGTGTCAGCGAAAGATTTGCTTGATATATTGGCGTAGAGAGTAAACAATTTCAAAACGTTCTTAGCGACATTCTGGCGTACGAATAATAAGAAAAGAAAGTAAACACGCAATTAATTTTTCATAAATACAAACTCTTTTTATAACATCTCCTCCATTACACGTTCGTTTCTTGAAAAGTATTTTTAAAATTACCACTGTCACTACTTCAGAACATTTTTTTAAATATTTGTATCTGCTCTAATGACATTTTTAGATATTTAATCGTCCACTCTCAAAAAAATGATTGTATTCCCCCCCCCCCCCAAGATTTAACTTATTATTATTACTTATTATACCTTGATTTCTCAACATTACGTATCAGTCACCATTACGTGGATTATTACATAAATTGATTATAAACCATATTTTGAGAAATGTTAAACTGCATATATATCTATATGCAACTTCATTCTAACAAATCACAAATCTAAATTACAATAAAAAAGAATATAAATCTTTTAGTGATAGAAACTCTAAACTGCATCTACATGCATATACATTATGAAAATTTACAGATTTAAGTTACACCTTCTTTGCATTACCTGCCCTTCTCTTTGTATCACACACACACGCGCGCACACAAGCATTTATCTATTTTTCCTTTCTTCTTTTCTCCTACCTGTGCAGGCAGTCAAACGCACACAAATACACCTATGCACAAAACCAGCCAAACAGCTCTGCACATCACGCATGAACGCATGCACAGTTCACTCCCTTCACAACACCCTATCCCATGGCTCATTAAGATTTACTTTGCTCTTTGATGTGTTCCTAGTCGACTGATCGACTAATCACTGCAAGGGAGTACCCATTTTCAAGGCGGCGGTTTTGCCGAGTCGATTGAATGAAAAGAAAGAAAAAAACCTACGCATCCTCCAAACGCAATATTGTGTCTGAAGTGTTCTTGCGCCTTTTACCGGTCTCGCTGTCCTGGCTGGCGACGGAGCATCGCTGGAGGGCGGGGTGCAGGTGCATGCGGGGTTGAGTGGGTAAATACAATCGACTTGACAAACTTGTTCGATCTGCGTACCACTGATCGCTTCCGAGTTAATAATTGCATGGATGAGTTATCCAATTAGAAACTCGAGTCTTTCTAACGATAGATAGATAGATAGATAGATAGATAGATAGATAGATAGATAGATAGATAGATAGATAGATAGATAGAGGGAGGGAGGGAGGGAAGGAGAGAGGGAAGGAGGAGAGAGAGAGAGATGAAAAGATTAAAAATCAAGAGTAAAGTATTAACAGACGAATTGATAGCTGTGTGTGTGTGTGTGTGTGTGTGTGTGTGTGTGTGTGTGTGTGTGTGTGTGTGTGAGAGAGAGAGAGAGAGAGAGAGAGAGGGAGTCTGTGTGTGTGTATGTATGTGTGTGTGTGTGTGTGTGTGTGTGTGTGTGCGCGTGTGTACATACGTATACAGTCTTACTCAACATACATTTAAACATTATAAGTATTCCGAGAATACACCAATATGTACATATGCGCAAATTTTTAATATTTTACAATCTACCATGGTATTCTTGTTGCCACACACTTTTTCACGATGGTAGATTGTAAAATATTAAAAATTCTGTTGAGAGTTGAAGATTAAGGAAGAAAGGTTGAAAAAAAAGGTTGAAAGAAAGAAAGAAATAAACAAACAAACAAACAAAGTAAAAGAAAGAAAGAAAGAAAGAAAGAGAAAATCAACGAATGCAGAACGAATGAAAGTGAGGAAAATATTAATGTGTATTCCCCCCCCCCCTTTTTTTTTTTAATGGTTTTTACAGAATGGTTCTTACATCAACTGAGCCATCGCAGTTCTAAAAAAGAAAGGGGTTAGAAGCACTCTCTAAAGGCTCTCTCATTCACAGAGGGTTCTTGTAAGACCTTTTGTTGGTTCAAACATACACTACAGCATTTTAAGAGAGTGTTATCTAAGCATTGCCGTTATAGGGAAGGGGACACTGCTAACATTGTTATATTAAGGCTCGAAGAAAGAAAATTAATGTCATTATTATTAAATAAAACAAAGCTAACATTGTTATATTAAGGCTCGAAGAAAGAAAATTAATGTCATTATTATTAAATAAAACAAAGCTATCATTGTTTCCGTGAAACTGAAAACTTTTGCTTGTTTGTTTGGAAATTATCTAAAAGTCAATGACTATCATACTAACGAGTACGGCATTAGGACTGTTGTATTTATCATTTTACGACAATATTACTGTTTGGTCTAGTTCAGGGAACAAAACTAAGTACATAAATAATGTAATAAATAAAATAGTAACGCTCTTAATCATTATATCCTTTCGAACGATAGAAACAGAATAAATGTATTTATTAATCATATTAAATATTTGAAAGGTAATATTATTGTTTGCGACTTTCGAAGACTCGTATGCTTCACAAACTTCCAGCATCACAATTGTTCATCCATGCTGTTGCTACTTTTTGCGACATTAACATTAGTCAATCAATGACCGTTATCATCTATCGGGAGCTGATCGTCACAAGTTTTGGGCCAGTATTGTTACTTCTTGTGTTATTAACATTACTCCAATAATGACCATTATCTTACATGGAGAGCTGATGGACGCCTGGTTATCTTTGTGTTAGTATTGCATGCACAAGTTCCCCAGGATTTGCGTTCCAGTCAGGTCAACTTTTCCCATACGCGGAATTTTCGAGCTGCGTAGACAGTGAGTGATACCCAGCCTTAACTAACATTTACTTCATTGCTTATTATATCTATTACTTTTATATGACTGTCTATTTATCAAGCAATGAATCAGTCTATTTGACTTACTTTCTGCCGCGTGTCTGGAAAAGGAAAATAACAAAACCATTAAATATTGTATAGCTATGAATACAGGACGGACGGTTTCAAAAAGTCTGAGGTTTAAATGCTTAATGCTTCGGTTAGCTGAAGACGTATAACAATTAGAAAATGATAAAATCGAAATAAGTTTTAATCCTTACTTTCACATGTCAGGTTACTTTTGTTTTATTTGTAGGTAAGCATCTTAAGATTCATGTTAACGCCCGGTTCAGAAAGACGTCCGTTCTAGGGTCATACCGATATAAAGTCTGGTGGGGCCGTTGCAAGACAGTTTGGCGGTCGCTTAGGCAGTATGAATATGAAACCGTGGATAGTATTCTCATGTCATAATTTTACATTAATCATGGTCGTCTCGAATTCAACGATATACTGAACATATATATCACGGACATCTGTTGTTGATGAGCTTGCACATGTTTATTAAGATAGAGTACCCTCATGTTTATTAAAGGTAGAGTAACCTGCACATGCTTAATAAGACAGAGTAACCTGTACATGTTTATTAAAGTAGAGTAACCTGTACGCATTTGCTTAGGTAGAGTAACTGGGCATATGCGTGTGAAGTGCAGAAGGATGCAAAGACAGGAGAAGAGTTGAATCATATTTTAATTAATCCCTCCTTTTGCTTGCTGACAAACTACCCAGTCTTCCGGTCACCTGCATCCACTTTCCGTAAGCACGGCTATAAAGACGCACAATGAAATGAGTAAAAACACGACTAGCCCTAGGCTAGATCATATTAAAGTCTAGCTCACAAACCCCTAAAATTCTCCTTTTATAATAAAATGATGTAAAAACATGACTAGCCCTATGCTAGATCATGCTATATCATATTAAAGTCTAGCTCACAAACCCCTAAAATTCTCCTTTTAGAATAAAGTCCCTATGACATATAAACGTAAACGAGAGAAGAAAAAATTTAATAAAGTAATCAAATTTAAGAGGATAATCCAATAATGGTGATAATGGATTAAAATAAAATAGAAATAAAGTGTCTGGGTGATTTAAACAGATTTATAGTTCGTAGCGTGTTTGTCATCATAGAGTGTTTTAGTACACACACTGTTGTCCGTTAGATGGTGTTAAAACTTATCTCCTACTCTGGTGACGAAAATGGGGCTTGTCTGTGGCTGTTAGAAGTGACAGCATTCAGTTGCCATCTGGTCTAGGCAGCATATAAATATGGCGGTTAAGTCGAGGGTTTAGGTTGCTTACTTTCACGCCGAAGTCCACGCCGAATAAATGCCAGACTGCAGAAAATAGTAAAGTGCATTTTTTTTTTAAAGGGCATTGCAAACTATCGTGCATCTAAGTGACGTCAGATTCACCCATTCAGATAAGTTTACAGATGAGCTTTAAAGTTATGCAAAGCTTTTTCACTCCTTTGATTAAAAATAACTAAATATCATATATGTACCATGCATACAAATATATACATTATTGGTAAATATATGAACAATCTGTAAAATTAAGGAAAGGTTAGTTTTTAATAAATATCTAGAGAAACCACGAGACTGACCATTTTCTGTCCTGGTCTGAATTACAAAATTCAGGTATCCCACAGAGTCCACAAACTTAGAATTTCGTACAGGTTCGTGAAACTTGAATCCAGGCGTATTGACACAATAGGATATTCTAGAGTGGTTGTCTACGGCAGTCTAACTATACTTTCTCTAACTCTTGCTATTGAATACATCTGTTGTTTATATTCCCCCAGTCACGGGTCCTCGACTGTATATCCGTTTCTAACTTCCATAGACAGGGAGCCTCTGTCAGGTTTGTGGACTAAATCAGGTTCCTTGTGTCGGCCAAAGCCATAAAAGTTAGGCTTAGAGAGTGAATAACCGAGGCTGAGCTAATTACCTCTTAAAAGTTAAACTGTTACAAGCTTGAAATATCACTAATTTTATTACAATGGTATATGATATTATTATTATTAATTTAATTATGTTATTACAGTTTTAAATATTCCTATGAGTTGGATTGTCATTACATTTTGATAAAATCGTGAAAGATAAACCAAAACACCACAGTATCTGTACATGTTTATTAAGGTAGAGTATCCTGTGCGTGTTTATTAAAGTAGAGTAGCATTGTATGTGTTTATTAAGGTAGAATAACCTGCATGTATTTGTTAAGTTAAAGTTTACAATAATGAGTGACGTAGGCTAACATAATGTTTAGATTAAATGTGATATAGGCTAACATAATGTTTAGATTAAATGTGATATAGGCTAACAAAAAGTTTACAGCAAAGAGTGATGTAGTCTAACATACAGTTTACAGTAAGAAAGAGTGACCTAGGCTGACATACAGTTTACAGCAAAGACTGACGTAGGCTAACATAAAGTTTACAGTAAAGAGTGATATAGACTAACATAAAGTTTACTATAAAGAGTGACTTTGGCTAAAATAAAGTTTACAGTAAAAAATGACGTAGACTAACATATAAATTTTAGTAATGAGTTACGTTAACTAACTTAATGATTACAGTAAAGAGTGATGTAGGCTAATATAAAGTTCAGAACAAAGAGTGACGTGTTCTAACACACAGTTTACATTAAAGAATGACGTAGTGTAATTTGAAGTTTACAGTAAATAGTGACGTAGGCTAACATAAAATTTACTATTAAGAGTTGCGTAGGCTAGCATAATTTGTAGAATAAAGAGTGAAGTAGTCGAACATAAAGTTTACAGCAAAGAGTGATGTAGTCTAACATACAGTTTACAGTAAGAAAGAGTGACCTAGGCTGACATACAGTTTACAGCAAAGACTGACGTAGGCTAACATAAAGTTTACAGTAAAGAGTGACGTAGACTAACATAAAGTTAAAGTAAAGAGTGCAATCTAACATAAAATTTACAGTAAAACAGAGTGACCTAGGCTAACATACAGCTTACAGTAAAGAGTGACGTAGACTAACATAAAGTTTACTATTAAGAGTGACGTAGACTAACATAAAACTTACAATAAAGAGTGACGTTGGCTAAAATAACGTTTACAATAAAGAGTGGGCTATGCTAACATAAAGTTTAGAATAAATAATGAAGCAGGCTAACAAAGTTTACAGTAAAGTGTGGCGTAGGCTATCATAAAGTTTACAGTAAAGAGACACGTACACTAACATAAAGTTTAAAGTTAAGAGTGACGTATGCTAATATAAACCTTACAATAAAGTGAGTCCTAGGCTATCAAAAATGTTTAGAGTAAAGAGTGTCGTAGGCTAACATAAAGTTTACAGTATAGTGTGACGTAGGCTAACATAAAGTTTAAAATAAAGTGTGACGTAGGCTAACATAAAAGTTATAATAGTGACGTATTCTAACATAAAGTTTAGAATAATGAGTGACGTAGTCTAAAATAAAGTTTACAATGAAGAGTGACGTAGGGTAACATAAACTTTAGAATAAGCCAATAAGGAGTAAAGTAGGCTAACATAAAGTTTACAGTAAAGAGTGACGTACTAATAAAATTTCATAGTAAAGAGTGTCGTAACCTGACATATAGTTCACAGTACAGAGTGACTTAGCCTAAGATTATGTTTACAGTAAAGAGTGACGTAGGCTAACATAAAATTTACAGTAGAGCGTGCGGTAGTTTAGAATAAAGAATGATAAAGTCTAACAAAGTTTACTCTTCAGTGTAACTTAGGCTAACATAAAGCTTACTGTACGGAGTGAAGTATGCTAACATAAAGCTTACTGTATAGAGAGACATTGGCTAGCATAAAGTTTACAATAAAGAATGAGACGTAGCTAAAATGAAGTTAGTGTGAAATGGAAAATGGAGTGTTTTACGAGTATTCACGAGTATGGATAAAACTGGCGTCTAGTAGAATTGGTGTTAAATCAATTAAACTTTGAATGAAACAAGTTATCTGCATTATAGACATCATTATTTGCACAGAGGTATGTGAACAAGGCAACTATGGAGGAACGATGAAATGCGTCATTTGTACGTAAAACAGTGCATAATAATGCAAATATACAGAATGGATGAAATGCGTCATTTGTACGTAAAAGAGGGCATAAAAATACAAGTGTAATAATGATGTCCTAATATATCTTCAAAACGACAATATCTTCTTACATTAGAATTGCATAATATTGTTGTTTCGTATGTTTTGGAAATAGAGATGTTTTCCTGACATTGAAGTTAACATATTAATCATAATAAATAATTTAGTGCGTTTATTAAATCAATAATAAATTGTAACATACCCCTACTCCAGAAAGGAATACTTAATGTTGACAGGTACACGGTTTGGGTACAAGAAGATATTTTCGTTCCAAAGACATACTAGGACATTATTATTACGACATTAAAACGATTTTAGTGCTAAGAACTGAAAGCTGACAATATCATTATTATACGATTTTAGTGCTAAGAACTGAAAGCTGACAATATCATTATTATACGATTTTAGCGCTAGGAACTGAAAGCTGACAATATCATTATTAAGGAAAACAACATTTTTGAGCGTTTTTAAGAAAGGAATGCAACAGGAATATCGAAAAGTTTCCTTGATAGATAATCGCTAATTCTTTCGTTTCGACTAACTATCTTTCATCGGGAGGAGAGAAAAGCCACAGTAGGAAAGAGGAATAACATGAACAATAACAATAATCTTATTTCCAAGAAAAATTGTTAATTTAACGTACACGTTTTTGTGTCATAAGTTACTTTGATGTGTCATGTTGCTTTTGTTTGTAATGGGTTTGTGGTTGTTATTTTTTTTCTTTGAGGTCGGGGGGGGGGGTTGCTTCTTGTTTACACTAGGAACGTTATTACACATTTATTCAAATTAAAATTAAGAATAATTTGTCCAATTTCTGAATTCTTAACTTTACAACTCTTTCTTGTTTCTCTCGCTTTGCCCAAATCCGTATGACACAGTGAAACACGACTTCAGGAGTCAAAATCGTCCTGAATCCGTATGACAGCAAAACACGACTTTCGCAATCAAAACCGTCCCGTGAATTCGTATGACACATGACATGTATACCAGAGTGAACATTTTAATTTAATCTCGAGATATGTGATGTGAAGAAAGATGGGGGTGACGATTTGGGAGATGGGTGACAGGAAAGAACTTCATAGAAAAGAGAGAAAGAGTGAGAAGGAAATAAAAAAATCGGTGTATGACAGTGCAAAAGAAAATATGAAATTGCTAACGGCAAGGCGTCTCCGGTCTTCGGTGCCGCGCCACTCGAGTGCAGAACTCCGTCAGTTGGGAAAACTCGCTGGAATAGAAATCAGATTGGCACGGACTTGGAGAGTACAGGCCGGGAGCCCCAGGCCAGTGGCATGATTCTTCATTGAGGAAATGATGTAAAGACGCCATTGTTAGCTGGCGTGATTAATGCGAAACGTTGCCGATTGGCCTCGTTACTGCAGGGGGCCAAGATTGCGACAAGGGTTTGGCAAATACTAGCGGACGTCTTCGGGCCTTCTCTCCTACTTGCGAACGTTCTCCTTGTGGTGAATCATGTTTCAACACTTGTCTCCTGCACGAGAGCGTTCTCCTTGTGACGAATCATGTTTTAAAAGCTATCTCCAGTTTGTGGACGCTCTCCTTGTGACGAATCATATTTCAACAGTTATCTCCCGCTTGTGGACGCTCGCCTTGTGACGAATAATATTTCAACAGTTATCTCCCGCTTGTGGACGCTCTCCTCTTTGCGACGAATCATGTTTCAACAGCCATCTCCCGCTTGTGGACGCTCTCCTCTTTGCAACGAATCATGTTTCAACAGCCATCTCCCGCTTGTGGACGCTCTCCTCTTTGCGACGAATCATGTTTCAACATTTATCTCCTGCAAGAGAACGTTCTCCTTGTGACGAAGCATTTCATCAACCATCTCCTGATTGATGATGCCCTCCTTTCAGCAAATCACATTTCAAATTCGCCCTCACTTTATGCATTAATGTTCACACTTTTGCCCAAGATTATGAACACAGCATACATAATTAATGTTCACACTTTTGCCCAAGATTATGAACACAGCATACATAATTAATGTTCACACTTTTGCCCAAGATTATGAACATAATTAATGCATTTGTAAATACTGATCGAGTGAATCGGTTCTGCACACAGACATAAACAAATACATGTATACATGTATAAATACATGCATGTGAGTATGCGTGCTTGTGTGTGTGTGTGTGTGTGTGTGTGTGTGCATGTGAGAGAGAGAGAGAGAGAGAGAGAGAAGTATTTTCAAGGTAGAAAGTTTTAATCTGTAAATATTAATTTTAATATTCGTAAATTAATTTCTTACTCAGAATTTAATATTTGTGAATTTTCTATCTTAGTAAATGTCTAAATGGCATGAGTGTTATTTGGGTCTGGAATAAGATTTCCGATTGAAGAGAATGCTTCGTGGAGTATTACATCAAAATCCGTTCAAAGGAAAATGGGTTAGCCAGGTGATACTGACTGACTTGTCTAATATTAGCAAGTTACAACTGACCGTGATGAGTGACCTGAATGCTAGATTAGGCATGTTTCGGGACATGGGCGTGACTTGAGGACAGGAAACACTGATTGACAATTAGCACATGTGACAGAACCTAGAAGCTGACCAAAGACCAAAGAATGAGTATTAACTTTGACAATCAGATCGATTTAGAGTGGAAAGAACGCAGTACTTGGAACAAACATTGCATAAAAACATTATTCTGCTTTCTATCAACCATGCTCCAACTCCACTCTGCACATTCACATCTAAAACCTCCTTCCAGTGGCACACCTTGCGCCAGGCAGCGAAATCGGCTCAGACCGGAAGCTGCGATCATCCCAATCAAAGAAGAAGGAAACGTTGTTCTGGTTTGAAACTCCACTAGAAACAGGCGGCTTGACTCCACACTTGGAATGCGTGATGTAGTTGTAAGTGTATTTCAGATATTTGTGTTCCTCCGTCCATCCTTCGACCTTCGTCCTTATTCCATTTTGCATTTGATGTCCTGTGCGACCATCGGCTTAAAAAAAATCAACGAAGTGTAAACCACCCAGAGGTACTGAGCGTTGAATGACCAGTGACCAGAAGAACACAGCTGTCACTGTCGTACTTTTTAAAATTTATTGTTTATCTTTTCCAATCTATTTTGTGATGTAACCAATCTATTTTGTGATGTAACCAATCTATTTTGTGTGATGTAACATGTACGTATTTGTGCTCTTCGTTACATACCTTTACACTGGTAAAACTAATAACAGTTACATTTAACGTGTGAAAAAAGATATCATTAATAGAGAGATAAGCTGGTTAAGAGGAATTCTGTCTTTTGAGCAGTTATGTTCTGGATTTTCTCATATAAAGTGATGCACTGTGTTAATGAACATTCATAATTCAATAGCCTAAAGACTATGAAGTTATGATCTAGAACCTTTGATTAGATTAGAATATTCAATCTGTTCAGAAATGTATACACTGTTCTTCAAGCTTGAATATAATTATGTTTATTAATATATTCTAAATTTTTAGGTATCATTGATTCAATTTATCTGCTAGTGTGTACATTGTTAAAAATAATTTATTTACTCTATCTGTCATTAAATTCCTTTAAATTTTCTGTACATCTCGCTCTTCCATGCATGTAATTGGAAGAAATATCATGCATTGGGGGGGGGGGGATGAGACTGGGATAAAAGAAATTCGGAACAAATTCAGATTGAATGCGAAATGTCTTATATCGCCAAAAGAATAATAGACAGAACCTCCAAAATACTGAGCACCGGATACGCATAATTAGCGACCGAATACATAGTGACCGGGTACATAGGGACCGGGTATGCAATAATGAGCGAGTGACCGGGTATGCAGTAATGAGCGAGTGACCGGGTATGCAGTAATGAGCGACCGGATACGAGTCTGTCGATAGCGTTGACGTGCGAGATGTTGTTTCAGCCGTGTACCACTCGACACAGACCCTCTGCGCATGCGCCTGACGTCTGATAAAGCAGCGGGTGGATGCAGAGATGGCACGTTAAATTTCTGATGTTTGCAAAAACAATCCTTCCTCCCAGTATTACACGCGCGCGCGTCCACAAACACACCTTAATACCACCATCTGTCCTTAGATTTGAACAATCGCAAAAAATCAGCCCCTTCTTCAAAGTTTTGTACGTTACACAGTTCGATATTAAAGTAATAATTACGCGTACGTTTGCCTCACAGTTTTCATTGCTGCAGTGTAAGACATCTGATTCAGTATCAATCATCTGTTTAGATCACCAGCGATTGTCATCTTCCACCACCTCCAGCACAACCACCACCACCACATCAAGAAGTTGAGCACCGTATTAACTTTAAAGTGCTTAGGAAAGATTGTTGCAATACTACAACATGTTATTATCATCGTCATCATTATTATCTACATCATCGTTTTGCGTTATCACCGTCGACGTCCTCGTCATCATGATCATCGATTTTGTCTTCATCGTGTTCTTCGGTTTTATCATTATTAGTTGTACTTCGGTCACCATCGTCGAGGACAGTGCTTTTACTAGTCTTCTTCTTCGTTATCTACTAATGTGCATGCTCTTTCTTAGTTATGTAGATTTTAATTTTAATTTTAAGGCGCTTCAAACTTTACTTTCCACCCATAACTTCGCATTAACATTGACTGCTACTTCGAATTAATGGTTGCAATGTTATCATTTTGCAATTTCCAAGTTTTGTCTTTAAAGACGTCGTTTTCTGTGATTGTAGTGCCAGTTAGCATAAGCACCTTTCGTACTTTTGTTGTATACCGCTAAAGATCTGATTTTCAAAGTATTTTACACAAGCCGCTATAGTTATCAGCTCGATGCCAGACAACTGAGGGAACACAATCTTAGATATGACATTTGACACCATCTTGTGAGGTCAAGTGTAATTTGGAGATCTGATATTACCATCCACCGTTATTCCCTTTGATAGGAAGTGAAGCAATAAGGACCCGGTGTCAAGACACTTTGTCACCCATGTACAAACAGCCTTTGTGACATTTCAGGTAAATCTTCAAACAATCTCTTAAAATACTTTTAGTGGGAGCGGGAGAACAGAAACGTGGTTGTTCAATCCACTTAAACCATTGTACGAGGCTTCTTTTCTCAGTTTCTGGGATTTTTAATTTTATTCTAATAATTTTAATAAGTATTTCAGTGAGCAGGTAAATATTTATCTGGCTAACTTAATCATTAAAACAAATTGTCATTGTTTGATTGCCCGAAAGAAAGTGTTTTAAAATTAGAACGAAAAATAGTAAGCGTACCTTTTTATTGTATAATCTTAAATAGTCTTTTAATTTAACAGTTCGGTCTGATTGTCTTTAATCATTTTGAGTGTGTTAGTGTGCGCATGTGTGTGTACGCGTGTGTGTGTCTGTGTATTGGGGGAAAGGGCGTTGCATATTTTAAAAATGAATCGTTAAGTGAATTTGTTACATTATAATAAATAAATATAAAAATAAAATTACTTGTTTAAAAAAAAACGTACGTACGGTGGGTGTTTTTTATCCATTACAAAAATTGTTTTAAAAAGCCCGTTTTTTAAAAAAAATCTTAATCATACAATGTGAAAATTCATTAGAGAAAATAAATCTTCAAGCCTACGTCATTCACTGAACTGGTTTTGCATACAGAGCACATGTAGTCAAAGGGGGGCAGGAGGGAAGCTGGCATAATTTATAATCCTGTTTGCATCCCCTGTTATTTATGATTTATCTTTTCGCGATTCTGAATTAAGAAGAAATTAATTTTAGTTTTTAATTAATTTTAATTTTTTTTTGAATGAATAGATGTGCGTGCGTGTGCACACGTTTATGCGTGTGTTAGTGTGTGTATAAATTTATATGCTTTTTTAAAATTTGTTTAAATACATTTTGTATGAAGATGGGCGTTCTATTAGTAATAACTCTCATTAATAGCAATTGTTATCAACGCATGTGACTTTATTCGCATTACGTGACATGTTCATACTAGAGAATCACTTCATTTGATTTTTAATTCCAAGCGTGACAGACTCAAATGTCCAGAACAAAAGCGACCTCAAGAATCAAACGAACAAGCAATCCTGAAAGTCAGCAATTGCGCTTCGACCAAGAATAGCGAGCAAAGTAGTACACTCGACCTTCAAAAGGTCTTCAACAGGTAACTAGCGTAGCTCGGTATTCTCAACAGTTGAAGAGGATGAAAAAGGTCACAAGAGGTCAAAACAAATAACTTGTTCGTCAGAATCCTAGCTACGAAAACAACGATTTGTGATACTTTCAAAACTGTCGAGCTTTTCAACCTCTGTTTGTTTTTTTAAAACATTTACCGTTTTGTTTACCGGATCTGATGTAAAACAAGTCCTTCAGATGGCGTGGTTCGGTGTCAAGAAACAAACCTTATCAGGTTTCAGCCGTTGCTATAATCAAAACAAGCGGCAACGTCTTCAGTCGTAAGAAGGAATGCAGTGTTAAGGTGAGACTCCGATAAAGGAACAGATATTTCCATTCATAATCAGTCGTAAGGTTATATACAACAAAAACAGTTTTATCGTTTCTTAGTGTAGAATAACTGATGGCAGAACACAGTCTTTATATTATTCGACTGTTTAGAGTACAGTCACAAGCTGTTTGGTTAGTATAATAGGCTCCTTGTTCAAAACAACTATTTGATCTTTTGTTATTACAATATCGTTATGGGCAAATAACACCGTGTGTCATAGGACATTGCATTGCCTAGTACGACACAAAAAATTTATCATGGGATAATTTAGGGTAGGTAATACTGTGTCCAAGTATTAACATGTTTTATTTACTGTAATACAACCTACGTGATCAAAGGTATATAAAATTGCTTTCATAATATTAAAATTAAAAACATTGATTTTATAATACTGGCATGCCTCTATCAAGTATAATATAATGGTTAGAAAACATTGATTTCATAATATTAGCATGTCTCTTTCAAGTATATAGCTCAGTGTCCGATTACTTATTGCGCATAGCTTACAAGTATTGTATCTATTTCGCACTCATGTCTCGTTAACGAACATCCATATAATTATTTCATGACAAGATTTACTGACTAGTAGGTAATATAGTTTTGAGACACACACTTATAAGTCCGGTATAAGCCCATACCTGTGATCAAATTCTCAAAATAGCGTAGGCTATGTAAGTGTTTTTTGTTTTTTTTATAGCACGTGTGTCTGTTACAGATAAAGTAGTGCGAGGTTAAGATCATTAATCTCAGACCTTGATCCATTCACTATAATTTAATTGGGTAATGATAGTCTTTAACACGGTCAGTTTCCTCACTTAATCAGTAATCCGATCTACTTAATAATTGCATCTGCATTAACCACAAGCTACTAATTATTATTGTGACATATATTAGTAATGTACTGTTTACTAATTTTTATTGTGACATAAAGTTGTAATTTAAAATTTATTAATTTTATTGTGACATAAAGTACTAGTATAGTATTTGCTAACTTTTATTGTGACATAAAAAATTAATATAGTATTTACAAACTTTTTTGTGACATAAGTAATATAGTATTGACAAATTTGTATTCTGAGTGGTAATATAGTATCTACTTTTATTATGATGTAAAAAAGTAATGTAGCATTTACTAACTTTTATTATGACGTAAAGAAGTAATGTAGTAATTACTAACTTTTATTATGACGTAAAAAAGTAATGTAGTATTTGCTAGCTTTCATTATGACGTAAAAAAGTAATGTAGCATTTACTAACTTTTATTATGACGTAAAGAAGTAATGTAATATTTACTAACTTTTATTGTGACATAAAGTAGTCAAATCGTATTTACTAATTTTTATTGTGACATATTGTAGTGTTTTAGTGTTTACTCACATTTATATTAATACATATTTTACGTTTAGTGATATAGTATTTATTCTAATTTTATTGTAATAAATATTAAATTTAGTAAATAGTATTTTCTAATTTTATTGTAATAAATATTAAATTTAGTAAATAGTATTTTCTAATTTTATTGTAATAAATAATTATATTATAGTATAATTTATTGTAACAGATTTCATCATTTAGAATTTATTCATATTTATTGTAACATACATTAGATTTATTCATTTTATTGTAACATGCATTACGCTAAATAATGTAGTATTTATTCTACTTTTAATATAACATTTATTACACTTAGTGTTTTAGTACATGTTCCGGTTGTAATATGAATTCATTATACTTAATAATGTGCTATTTATGCTAATTTTAATGTAATATTTCTTACTCTTAATAATGTAGTAATTAGGTCTTGATTTTAAATTACATTTATTACACTTATTAATGTAATATTGATTCCATTTTTAAATTATCATTTATTTTGTTTAGTAAAAATCTATTTATTTTGCTTTTATTGTAACATTTATTGAATTAGTAATACAGTATTTCTGCCATTTTTCTTGCAACATTTATTACTCTTAGTAATGAAGTATTTATTCCAATTTTGTTGTAACATTCATTACACTTAGTAATGAAGTATTTATTCAACTTTTATTGTAATATTTATTACACTTAGTAATGTAGTAATTCATTGTACTTTTAATGCGTTTTGTTAAAATTTGCAATGTGTTATTTGTTACTCTCATATGTAACATTTATTAGACGTTGTAATATAAGGTAGCATTCATTAGATTTATAATATAGTAGTTATTCCACTTTGCTGTAATTTATTTGACTTAGTAATAAAGTAAAATGTAGCAGATATAATGCATTACGTCATATATTACATTATTAGTATATATAATGCTTTATGACACATATCATTAGTAGATATAATGCATTACATCATATATCGTTGGTAGATTTTATATATTATGTCATGTGACTGATTGATCTATTAGAAGCATGAGAAGAACACCACCAAGGAACTATTATTAAAACACCCTGACATTCCTCCTTCCCCGCAGAGACATTTTTCTTCTTCAATTGATTACCTAGGGGAAAGAGTCACAATTACTGTCGAAGCACCGCGGAGTTACATTGTTTATCCTGGGGCCGAATAAAGATTTAATTCAGAGGGGGAGAAAACTCTCGCCAGCTATTTCAGTATTTATCGTTGTAGCAAGATTTAACTGTTCTTTCGCAAAAGTGCTGTGAGAGTAACAGCAGACCGGGTGCCAGGAAGCTCAAGAGCAGTCACTGAAATCAAGTAATTAAATTCGAGTGTCGAGAAAGATTTCGATTAATTAAAGCTTAAAGAGTGTTCATGTGTCGACATAGACAAAAGAGAGGGACTGGTTGTTAACTGCACTTTCGGATTAGAAAAGGTTTGTTGTGTTTTTTGTCAAAGAAGTTTTTGGTTCGGGTTTTTTTTTTTTGGTTTTTCTTTTTTTGAAAGAAACAATAATTTCCTTCGAAACACTTTACAGCTGCATAACTGGTATCCCTGGCCATAGCTCTCAAATGAATGTTTAATTTCTGTTGGTGTTGTTCTAGCCATAACTACGCCACCATTTCTCATAACAGATTGGGCGTAACCGATCTCCGGTGAAGACCAATGACGAGAAGAACGTTAAGCTCGCGACGACAACGCACGTGCTCCGTGAGTAAACATTCGCACGCGCACAACCAAAGCGAGGCCATATGTCAGAGCTAGTTTCCTCCGGGGTGGGGGAGCAGTGAAATCGTGGAGATAAACTCCTTTAGTACGTACGGATCACCGTTCAGCGCAGAATGAGGTCGTCATCAGAGGATCTTGTCGTGCTCTTCCACCAAGCATGGCCAAGCAATCAAAAGCCACGCGAAGATAAAAGAACCTTCAAACAGAGTGACCTCCCCGTTCTGGCTCGAAACGATTCGCGAGCGTCGTGCTAGGCTTCCCGCACGTGCGTAGGGGGATAAAAATAGCACTGGTAACTACGACACTGCACGCGCCTACAGGAAGAGCCCTGCAGGGTCTGCTGCATCTGTCCCCACTGTAGCCCTCACATTTCTAGCGAGCTAAGAAGCATTAGCCACTGACCCCTTCCCGCGTCACTGGCTGTCTTTACTATTGTTTCGTTGACAGCTAAGATTTGCAAGTGTGTTATCTTATTGTCTGGCGTGCTATTGGTTATCTAAGCTGACATTGTATTGTGCCTCACTCAGCTTCAACATTATCAGTCGTTTGTCTACGCTGTAGCTTTATAGAACAAAGATTCTAGAACTTCTATCTAGTTAACGTCAGTGTTTATAGCATCCTAGAGCTAGTCTTTGAAAATAATTTTATAGTGCTTAAAGAATCCTAGAACTTCCAACTACAAACATAACTTTACAGTGTTTATTAAAGCATCCTAGAACTTCCAACTACAAACATAACTTCATAGTGTTTATTAAAGCATCCTAGAACTTCCAACTACAAACATAGCTTTATAGTGTTTAAAGCATCCTAGAACTTCCAACTACATCCCACACACGGAAACCATGCGAATGACAACACCGAATGGCAAAATGTTCTTTGATTGCAATGTGACCAAGACTTGATTCGGGGTTGTTCCGCGCAGAAAAGTTCTTGAGATGCCAGTGCAGAGGACACTTCTGTCGCTAAGTCTTGTACTTTCCAAATCAAAGACTGTCAGAGCCTCGTTTTCGTAGTCACCCTGCCAGGCAATGTGTACAACTATAACATGTAACAAGTGTTATAGAGACACTCTAGTCTACTTCCCAGGCAGTGTGTATAATAGTAACATGCAATGTGTGTTACGGAGACACTCTTAGTCATTCTCGGACAGTGTGTAAAATTGTAAAATTTAACAAGAGTTATGTGACACTCGGGAAGCGTGTAATAATTGTAACATCTTAATCTACCAGCCACTCGAATGGTCATGAACCGGACAAACTTCCGATACCATGTTGCGTCACGAATGATTTGTCACAAGTTGTTTCTGCGTGCCAAAGTTAGCACGAGATTGTCAACTTTGAACAAGGAGAGGATTTGAAATCCTGATTGCTAAAACGGGTAATCCCTCTTTAGTTCGAAATGTTTAGTTTAACGTTTGTGTGCGTGTTTTCTGTGCGTTGTGGGGAGAGGGAGGGAGAGATATGTAGAACCAAGATGAGAGTGACAGGAAATCTTTTTTAAATAACAGTCCTTATTAAAGATAAATCCCTTACATCCCCTTGTCACTTTTTTAAAAATAACTTATGTCAGAGTATGGCCATTATTTTTCTACATTTCTACCATTCTTTCTGCTTATTCCAGCAGCGGAAAGAAATCTGTGGAGAGAAAGTGACGTGTGAAGGGTGAGACTAATTAACATGTAAACTGTGAAAAATTAATTGAGTGAAGTTTGACGACCAATTAATATTCCATCTTTAAGACCCATCTTGAATTGCTGACACTAAAGTAGCTCTCGTGCACTACAAAATGTAATTTCTTATCAAGCATCTGCCTCTGTAATTAACTTTCATAATCCATTTTCTCTGTTAATTTTGTCATGTATGTAAAAACCTAATCTCTACCACATTACATGCTAGCATCTACCGTATTATCTACCTAGATAGCGAGAAATATCACTCCACCACTATCTATCCAGCTATCTATATAAACTATCACTATTAATCTATATAGTTCGGTAATCTAAATAAAGAACCACTATTAATCTATCCAATTCAGCTATCTATATAAACTACCACTATTAATCCATCCAGCTGTCTATGTAATCTACCAGTATTAATCTATGAAGTTCAGCTATCTATATAAGCTACCACTATTTTTCAATCCAGCTATCTATATAAAGTACCCTATCAATCTATGTAATCTACCAATCTCTTGTCTAGTCATCTCTCTAGCTACAAATCATTCTGGTTGGTTAGTTGTTTAGCTGTACAATTTTTGCCACATTATTTATCAATTTATCTGTCTATCATCTCTCTATTAATAATTTGCCTATCTATCAATGCTTTATACTGATCTATATAAGAATTCACTTTTCAAATAACTATTTTATTTTTCGGTCGACCCATACATCTATTTCTTTATCTCGCTATCTTTGACTCGATTTATATAGGAGCCATCTTTCCCATCTGTCAGAGAAGTCTCCCTCACTTTTTTGACAACTTTGTTCTGTTAAATCATGAGTTCTGCTAATACTGGCGAACCACTGTGTGTGATGCCGAAATATTTTTAAATTACGTGACTGCAAATCCTTTCTTGAAGTATTCGAGATGAAGAATAACAGTGCCAAACTTCGGGCTGTCAGACCGGGATTTCAAGATTGCGTGGATGACCATTTGAAGTCCATGGCTGTCGTTATAAGAACGTTAGCCGCTGCTAGTGCACACATCTCTAATGTCCTTGAAGTCGCTCAAGGTGACAGGAATCCGGCAGTCTCGTTTTCGAAGACGGATTTATGTCCTGCCCTTAAGTTGACCTTAGAAATGTGTTGTCCTTAAGTAATCAGGAGGGGAAGTAACTCTATGCGCTGTGAGTTGTCGGCGATTTTATTAATGACCGAGTGTCGGTAATATTTCTGTCTTTCTGTTTGACTTGTTTTCCCGCCACCCTGAAATTTTCATTGTTAACCCTCCCTCCCCATACTTCCGTCAATGTAAATATTAACAAAATCGACTGAATGTGTGCTAAAAGAAAGTGGCGGACAACGTAACACATTTTATTCTGAGTCACGATGATGTTACATACTTCGAGGGGTGGGGGAGTTGACTCGTGTGACTCACGAACAGTTTAGTTTCGCGAGCATCTGTGAACAAAACAACAGACCTTTAAGAAAAGGTTTTAGGTGCTGTTAATTTTGTTAATTATACTCTTATATCAGCTGTACTATTTTGAGGACTCGTAATTGATTTCATTTGACATATTTGCCGCGAAATAGTTTCATCCAAGCTTTACCGTTATCTTTCGTCCAGCTATATTCAAGTTTCAAATGTATTCAAGTTTCAAATATATTCAAGTTTCAAATATATTCGAGTACATAAGTGTAAGTCTCGAAACCAATACTTTCAATACAAATCAGAATTTACGAGTTCATTCATTTTAGCAACTTAATAAAGACTTAAAGTTACTCGGAGCGCCAAAGTCCCGAACGAGTTTGAACTCGTAACTTTTCCTGTGACGCTCAAAAACTAATCAAATAAGGAGATACGTTTCGTTTGCGAATAAAGAGTTACTTTACTTCTTTATACTAAGCAAGTTTACAGTGTAGTAAGTCCATAAATAGCAACTTTATACACTTTTAAAGAAAATTGTAAACTATATGCCATATATTTTTTTAATAAATGTGATTGAAAACCTTTAACGTCTTTGCATCCAGTAAATAAAACCTGCAATGTCTTATGCCTTTTCCTTTAATAAATGCAAAGAATGGGCGATGAATGTGACTATAGATGTAGGTGCTTTGTGCCACATTCACTGCACTTACAAACTGCAGCTTAACGCACAAATGCAATCACTAATCAACATGGGTTTGTCACACATTTGACAGATCAATAGACACATATATCAACCCTAGTCACAGTTACTTGTACTTGGTCAGGTTTAGATAGCTGATAGAATGAAAAGTGTTGGGCTGATAACATCTAGCTGGGCTGATAACATCTAGCTGGAATGATAACGTCTAGCTGGAATGATAACATCTAGCTGGAAAGATAACATTTAGCTGGAATGATAACATCTAGCTGGAATTATAACATCTAGCTAGAATTATAACATCTAGCTGGAATAATAACATCTAGCTGGAATGATAACATCTAGCTGGAATTATAACATTTAGCTGGAATGATAACATCTAGCTGGGATGATAACATCTAGCTGGAGTGAAAGAGATGATTCACACAACTTGTTGCTTAGAGATGGTAAAACAAAATGTCACAAACATATGTATTTGACATTTTACAAAATCTAGATAAATAAACTGTAACAAATATTATAGTGTTTTGAAATTTTACTCCGTTAATTGAATACACATTCAGTGAATCAATCCAGTTAGTTTTCTCTTTCCAGAATAAAAAAAATTGTGGTGAGTTGTCTCCACTGGGATGGATGATTTTAAAACATTTGAAGTTTTGCAGAGGCTGTCTTCCCAGGCAGGGTTGCTGACTGAGGATAAATATCTGACAGCTAAATCCAAAATACATAGAATGGTAGCCGAAACTGTAGCAAGGATGTGGGATTATAGGACGTAGCCTTGAGTCAGAAGTGGGCCAACAGAAGTCAAAATCTCTGTGTACAATTGTGTAGGAAGTGTTGCAGTAGAAAAAGAACACCAGCAGAGGAACCAGTGTCAAAAATTTACAGTCTCACATTAAATTATACATTTTCCTTTGTGTTTGCTGAAGTCATTTGTTAAATATCTGTATGCTGAAGTCATTTGTGAAATATCTGTATGCTGAAGTCATTTGTGAAATATCTGTATGCTGAAGTCATTTGTTAAATATCTGTATGCTGAAGTTATTTGTGAAATATCTGTATGCTGAAGTCATTTGTGAAATATCTGTCTGCTGAAGTCATTTGTTAAACTGTTTTATGCTGAAATAATTTGTTAAGCCGTCACACATTCTGTAGACAGTTATAACGACACCTACAACTTTACCAGAACTGCATGCTCTAATATTCATAGATAACTCAGTAACTAACATAATAAAATTATTTATCATTTCCCCATGTTTTAAACATAGTGTGGAGCTGAAAATGCAAACAGACACAAAGATAAAATTTCTTTAATTAAAGTTGAAACACACGCAGAATTCTTTAGATGCTTTTACTTTAATTGTGAGCCACTGCAAAGCCAGTCAGGTATTTGCGGTGTAAAAAAATCGTATTCAGCATTTTAGGCAGTCAAATTTTGATCTCACAGTAGGATTAGAGATTCAAAGTCGAGCCAATCTCCAAA
This sequence comes from Sinotaia quadrata, assembly GCA_028829895.1. Classification (NCBI taxonomy): domain Eukaryota; kingdom Metazoa; phylum Mollusca; class Gastropoda; order Architaenioglossa; family Viviparidae; genus Sinotaia; species Sinotaia quadrata. The sequence goes on from CM054177.1 coordinate 88,824,284, forward strand.
GCAATCACGCAACCAGGTGCTCGAGAGGGGATGCATGTGTTACGTAATAGTACACACCGTCAAAGGGACACGACGCCATTGAACCTCAGAGTCGGGCACCAGACTTGCTCTCGCAAAGCAGCCTTTTGAGTAGAGTCACATTGATGTCGCTGTTCCAAGAGATAGAAAAATAAAAACAAAAGAAAAAGAAAAGAATTGAAAAATACCAAGACCTCAGACCTCAGAAATTTAGAGACTGTGGAATGTAATTGCAGAGGTGATACCTATAGTGATAGCAGCCTTGGGGAAAATAATATCTGAGTTGGGAGGTTATCTGAATAAACTCCCTGGAAACCACAGTCTCGCTCCACTACTCAAAGCAGCGCTCCTCGGAAGTGCCTACATCCTCCCCGTAAAACCTTGGATATCCCAGAATCTTGGTAAGATTCCGAGACCTTGGATCACAACTGACAGTCAAACAGAAGTCGTGGAAAGAGGCTAAAATTAATAATAATAATAATAATAATAATAATAATAATAATAATAATAATAATACCAAAATTGGAAGGCTACCTGAATAAACTCCCTGGAAACCACAGAATCGCTCCACTACTCAAAGCAGCGCTCCTCGGAAGTGCCCACATCCTCCCCGTAAAACCTTGGATCTCCCAGAATCTTGGTAAGATTCCGAGACCTTGGATCACAACCGACAGTCAATCAGAAGTCGTGGAAAGAGGCTGAATAATACCAATAGTTCTTCTTCCCTTTCAAGCCGTCTTTTCTCTACCTTTCTTTTCAATAACTTTTGGCCTTCCTTTACAAGCCGTCTTTTCTCTACCAATACCTTTTGTCCTTCCTTTACAAGCCTACTTTTTTTTTTAACCAATAATTTATCTCCTTTTTCAAGCCTGCTTTTTTCTACCAATAGCTTTTCTCCTTCCTTTTCAAGTCTATTTTTTTCTACCAATAGCTTTTCTCCTTCCTTTTCAAGCCTACATTTTTCTACTAATAGCTTTTGTCCTTCCTTTTCAAGCCTACATTTTTCTACCAATAGTTTTTCTCCTTTATCAAACCTACGTACTTTTACCAATAGCTTTTCTCCTTCATTTACAAGCCTACGTTTTTCAACCAATAGTTTTCACGTACCTTTTGCAAGTTTACTTTTCTCTACCCGTAGTTTTTCGCCTTCATTGTGTCTTTCTTTTACTTTCTCTTTTTAGTATAAATGTCTCATATTCCATTCCATTTTCCTTCCTCTTATCTATTCATTTTTCTTCTCTTTTATAAAATTCTTCCTTTTATAACTAATATTTATGTCCTGTATATTAGTTCAGCAAGGATTCCAGGTTCCTTGGGAGTTACCTGTATATCGTCAGTAGCATATAAATGAACTCAAGAAACAACATTTTTCACAATGGTATTAGTGAATTATGTATACTTACACGCGGTCAAAATAAACCTGCTTTGCACTAAATCACAGAATTATAATATGTAAACTAAAATTCACAAAATAAAATTCCACCAAATTCTCAAATTCCACCAAATTTCACAAGTAGGTGTTCTAGCCTGACCTTTAAATTTTAAAGTTTCACTGTTTGATCCATGTTGACAATTTAATATTTTGGGATTTTAAGCTAAAATATTTTATTGTAGTCAAGGGCCGAGACCATTAATTTATTTATGTAGCTGCAGTTTATTTTATTTCCATGGTTGCATTTGTTGCTGTTTATATTACATTTTATTTCATGTCTTAAACATAGACAGAGAAATCCCAATTTTACTACCCTAGTGCCTTGCTCAACGTTCATTTTTCCATGTCTTAAACATAGACAGAGAAATCCCAATTTTACTACCCTAGTGCCTTGTTCAACGTTCATTTTTCCATGTCTTAAACATAGACAGAGAAATCCCAATTTTACTACCCGAGTGCCTTGTTCAACGTTCATTTTTCCATGTCTTAAACATAGACAGGGAAATCCCAATTTTACTACCCTAGTGCCTTGTTCAACGTTCATTTTTTCATGTCTCAAACATAGACAGAGAAATCCCAATTTTACTACCCTAGTGCCTTGTTCAACGTTCATTTTTCCATGTCTTAAACATAGACAGAGAAATCCCAATTTTACTACCCTAGTGCCTTGTTCAACGTTCATTTTTCCATGTCTTAAACATAGACAGAGAAATCCCAATTTTACTACCCTAGTGCCTTGTTCAACGTTCATTTTTCCATGTCTTAAACATAGACAGAGAAATCCCAATTTTACTACCCTAGTGCCTTGTTCAACGTTCATTTTTCCATGTCTTAAACATAGACAGAGAAATCCCAATTTTACTACCCTAGTGCCTTGTTCAACGTTCATTTTTCCATGTCTTAAACATAGACAGAGAAATCCCAATTTTACTACCCTAGTGCCTTGTTCAACGTTCATTTTTCCATGTCTTAAACATAGACAGAGAAATCCCAATTTTACTACCCTAGTGCCTTGTTCAACGTTCATTTTTCCATGTCTTAAACATAGACAGAGAAATCCCAATTTTACTACCCTAGTGCCTTGTTCAACGTTCATTTTTCCATGTCTTAAACATAGACAGAGAAATCCCAATTTTACTACCCGAGTGCCTTGTTCAACGTTCATTTTTCCATGTCTTAAACATAGACAGAGAAATCCCAATTTTACTACCCTAGTGCCTTGTTCAACGTTCATTTTTCCATGTCTTAAACATAGACAGAGAAATCCCAATTTTACTACCCTAGTGCCTTGTTCAACGTTCATTTTTCCATGTCTTAAACATAGACAGAGAAATCCCAATTTTACTACCCTAGTGCCTTGTTCAACGTTCATTTTTCCATGTCTTAAACATAGACAGAGAAATCCCAATTTTACTACCCTAGTGCCTTGTTCAACGTTCATTTTTCCATGTCTTAAACATAGACAGAGAAATCCCAATTTTACTACCCTAGTGCCTTGTTCAACGTTCATTTTTCCATGTCTTAAACATAGACAGAGAAATCCCAATTTTACTACCCGAGTGCCTTGTTCAACGTTCATTTTTCCATGTCTTAAACATAGACAGAGAAATCCCAATTTTACTACCCTAGTGCCTTGTTCAACGTTCATTTTTCCATGTCTTAAACATAGACAGAGAAATCCCAATTTTACTACCCTAGTGCCTTGTTCAACGTTCATTTTTCCATGTCTTAAACATAGACAGAGAAATCCCAATTTTACTACCCTAGTGCCTTGTTCAACGTTCATTTTTCTAAACAGCAAGAATTGCTCTGTCATTCCGCTCTTTGTATTGTAAGTTTCAAATTTCAGTTGTGCAAATAAGTTCTTAGTTTTATTAGGTGTAAAACTTTATCATATATTGTAAAACTTTATCATAAGTTGTCTGGTTATATTTATGATGGCGTATCCTTGTATAGCTCATAATGATTGTAAAGAGGCTTTAAAAATTCTATTACAGCATCTTCATTTTTAAAAGTTGTCTGCAAGGGATTTCTTTCTTTCTTTCTTTCTTTCTTTCTTTCTTAAAAGATTGTCCACATTTGTCGCGTCACTGGTTGGCTTTCTGTATATGCTTTTGATCTTTCCGTAAGTGTGTGCACTGATTCGTATACAGTATGTGTCTGCATACGTGTGCGTGTGTTTGTGTGATTAAATGCATAACCCATATGTGTGAGTGTGCGGTCTCAATCGATTAGTATTGCTTCGATCGAAAGTGAAATCGTACAGAGCTGGGGAACAACGCACGCTGTCGCTTGTAAAACCATTCACTGCTCTCGACAGCACCACGTCAGTGGCGCCATTTGAACGCTCGTGTTCAGGAAATGTACATCACAGACTTTGGTATGCTGGGGTAAGGCGTCTGTCGGCTTTCCAGTAATGATGATCTTAATAATGATGATGATGGTGATGCTGATGAGGTTGAGAATAGATTACGAATCCAGAGACTGTGGCATGTAAAATCAGAAGTGATACCTGCAGTGATCAAAGCCTTGGGAAACATAACATCTGAGTTTGAAGGTTATCTGAATAAACTCCCTGGAAACCACACACACTCCCCGCTATTTTTAATACAGTTGCAAGACAATCATTACAACTTCTATACACTTACAAATCAATCATTACTATTTCTATTACAACTTGCTAAACATTCATTACAACTTTTATTACAACTTGCTAAACAATCTGTGGCAGAGTAATTTTAACTATCCCTATTTTAAAATTTAATTGTTATAAAAATTGTTTAATTGTCAAAGTGACCTGACATTGGGCATTCCTTATGAAGGCCTCTTTTGTAAGTGTCAGAGCTGGAAGTAAACAACTCAGTTTGAGAATATGCTACAGAATTGCTGACGCAATCTAAACCAGTTCCGACTGGTGGAGTAGTTTTTCTAATAGTCTCACTTTGTTCATAACAAAATCATCCAATGGAGATGACCAGAAGTTTCCTTGTTGAAGAAATACTCTGTTCTAATCACTTTGAATTTAAATATAACTCGAGTCTGGGCGTAAAGACGATCATTAACTTATAGTAAGTTAACTGACTGATAAAGAAAGAATGGACTTTGAGTATTTCAAACATGTTTGCTGTGGATCTATGATTTGAATTTGAGAATGCTTTTGTGATTGAACCATTATTTCTATGTTCACTAATTTGTTTACTTTCTACATTATACTTGTGAATTTTGAATGATGCTATATTTCTTATGCTGTGGGTACATTAGGCTAATGAAATTGTTGCAGGATTTTTTAGTTGAGAATTTTTGTGAGAGAAAAAGGAGTTTAGAGATGAAATATGCCTGAAATTTAGTGCTGTCTTAATTTGACTTTTTCGAGCAAGCTTTCTTGTTTTACTTTTGTCACGTCGTACTACGGTGACTACTGTGCTGTATTAGATTACGTTGGTGTGTGAATCCAATGTTGTCGTCAATTAGCAGTAAAACGTGTTGCTGTAAGTTTATTCCTGTGAATTCCATTTGAGTAACCAATATGGCAGAAATTGTGGCTTGAGTTTGATCTTGAGAATTCAAAAGGATTATTTTGAATGTTCTTCATGGTGTGTTGAGTGAATGCGCAAGGAAAATCAAAAACATTCCTCCTGATGTGCTTGATAGTGCCTGTGAAATTCAGGATGATTTTCTTTGGCGTGCTTGGAGAGTCCATCGAAGATTCTGGAACGTTTGTGTTAGCGTGTCTAAAAAAGGGACATTTGGGACCTCACCTAAATATGAAAGGTAGTGCCTTGTTGCAAACTGAGTAATTGAAATACGTGCCGGCGACAGTCTCCATCTTTGAACAGGTTATGTGCATTGACTCTAATTATTTCTATGAAACTCTACTCTAATTTCCATGATGATATCCATGAATTTATCCAGCATTAACTGAACATTGTTGTGAAGTGATGTAAATGTCCACCCTCTTTTGATTATATTCATATGTTATAAATTTGATTGTTGATTTAATAAATGTATTGTTAAATATATTGACCTTCTTATACATATTGACAACCTTATTTTCGAGAAGAAACTGGGTGGATGAGGGCTCACTAAATATAGATTAAGACGGATTTATCTTCTCCTTTGGTAAGAAGTTTTCCACCTAAAGAAATATTGTGTGACGGTAAATGTTTGTCTTTAATGTCGCGGAAGAAAGAAAACATCGCCCGCATATCCTCGAAGTGAAAGAAAGATTTTCATCACTTGTAATTAGTAATGGGTGATTAAATAATAATATTAATCATAACCATTAACTAGGTGGCGTAGGCGTCACACAATCAATACTAAATGTTTATTTATTAATATACACACGTGAACGAGCCTCCTGCATCAGGTGAGCATTGCGCCTTTAGCAACAATTCAACATCTGTGGACATTGTTTCTTTAACAATACTTACGGATATCGCTGCTTCATCAGTTTAAAGCGGCACTATCCACGAAGAGATGACGTCACGCACACACATACACACACACACACACACACACACACACACACACACACACACACACACACACACACACACACACTAATCGGCAATATGTTTATTAATATTATTAGCCTGAGCGAGCGAGAGCGCAAGAAAGAGAGACGTTGAAATTGTCAATGACTCATTTTAAACTGAGTGAACATTCCAATAACAAACGTCAATATGCACACAACGCCCTTTTCACTGTTTCCAACTTTACTACTCTGCCACAGTTCTCTTCTCTTGATAGATTTACACCTACGAAGTCTGCCCATGCGTTTCGTGCCATAATTTTTCCCAATGGAGATATCCCCAAGCCGAACAGCGGAGCAGGAATCAGTGGGTTACACACGTTGTAAATTAATGAAAATGTGAAATGTTTATTATCTGCGGGGTGAGTTACGATGCCAACAAAGTTTGCACGACAGATACCAGTCACGTACGACAATGCAAAAATAAAAATGGACCCCCACAAAAAAAGAAAAAACCCACACACAAATCTATATCCAAGAGTTATAAATTTGATGTTGGCATTATCTTGACCAGTTCTTCCTACTATAGATGCGCAAAAAATATATAGGATCATTTCGTGTTACCAGATTGCTTCGTTTTACTGTAGCGTTTGTACTGTCATTGATTGTAGAGACTTTATTTTCGTTTAAACTGTAAACATATCCTTTTGTACTGTCATTGATTGTAGAGATTTTATTTTCGTCTAAACTGTAAACATATCCTTTTGTACTGTCATTGATTGTAGAGACTTTATTTTCGTTCAAACTGTAAACATATCCTTTTGAACTGTCATTTATTGTAGAGACTTTATTTTCGTCTAAACTGTAAACATATCCTTTTGTACTGTCATTGATTGTAGAGATTTAATTTTCGTCTAAACTGTAAACATATCCTTTTGTACTGTAATTGATTGTAGAGATTTTATTTTCGTCTAAACTGTAAACATATCCTTTTGTACTGTAATTGATTGTAGAGATTTTATTTTCGTCTAAACTGTAAACATATCCTTTCTCTTTCTGTTCCCCTCTCCTTAGATAAGTAAGAGAATAGTCACATACGCTGGTGAGTTGAAGCTCATTAGGCGAATCTCTCTCTCTATATATATATGTGTGTGTGTGTGTGTGTGTGTGTGTGTGTGTGTGTGTGTGTGTGTGTGTGTGTGTGTGTGTGTGTGTGTGTGTGTGTGTGTGTTTGTGTGTGTGTGTTTGTGTTTGTGTGTTTGTGAAGGTATATGTTTGATTATAGGTAGATAGGAATTAGATAACTAAATATGTAAATGATATAAAGCTACTATAGGGGCATAAATATTTAAGTTGGCTTCAGCTTTAATGTGTATATACTTATATAAACACGTTTGACACTAAGAGTATATTAAACAACTTTAATAGTAGACAGGAAGATATGTTTGTGTATATGACTAGGTATATTTATCTTGCTTTATGTTTTGCCCATTTATAGTGGAGCGTTTGCTTTTATATTTACGATTAACTTATACATATTTGTCAAAATCCAATAATTTTAATAATTCTTCCCAAAATATTCCGATTTTCGAAATAGAAACTTCTTTTTTTTCTTTATTGTTGTTGTTCTGTATACTAAAGCGCATGCGCAAGTGTTTTGTCATCAAGAAAGTTTGCAATGTAAGTGATACTTTATGAAAGAGAATAAAAACCTATTACTAACGCAATGTTGAAAAAGTACTACAAAACAAAATAATAAATTTAGTTTCACATCACCGTGTGAATGATATTTTAACATCCTTCAGTATTTGCACATCGTGTAAATAAGATTTTCACATCATTGTGTAAACAATATGTTCATATCATTGTGTAAACAATATTTTCACATTATCGTGTAAACAACATTTTCACATCATCGTGTAAACAATATTTTCACATCATCGTGTAAACATTTTTTTCACACATCGTGTAAACAATATTTTTACATCATCGTGTAAACAATATTTTAACATCGTGTAAACAAGATTTTCACATCATCGTGTAAACAAGATTTTCACTTCATCGTGTAAACATTTTTTCACATCATCGTGTAAACAATATTTTTTTACATCATCGTGTAAACAATATTTTTAACATCATCGTGTAAACAATAGTTTCACATCATCGTGTAAACAATATTTTCACCTCATCAGTAAACAATATTTTCACCTCATCAGTAAACAATATTTTCACATCATCGTGTAAACAATATTTTCACATCATCGTGTAAACAATATTTTCAGCTCGTAAGAGCAAACTGCGCTGCGTCCTGGGATAAGGCTCTACACTAAGTCGCTGGAACAATCTCAACACTACTTCATGTGAACAATCTCAACACTACTTCATGTGAACAATCTCAACACTACTTCATGTGAACAATCTCAACACTACTTCATGTGAACAATCTCAACACTACTTCATGTGAACAATCTCAACACTACTTCATGTGAACAATCTCAACACTACTTCATGTGAACAATCTCAACACTACTTCATGTGAACAAACTCTAAAAAATCATCGTGACACTAATTTCAACGTCGCACCGTTCGAACACCGAGTGCAATTGCAGTGCAATGTGCAATGCAACACGCTTGTGGTCAGACTGTTGATCCATGTACTTATGGGTTCGTTCGAGAGATGATTGCCCACAAACCTTCCAATACTCATCCACGTCTTCAAACTCATTCCAAAGTCCTCGGCATCCTCTAAAGCTCCACGACTCTTGACCGTGAGTTGCGATGCCTTTCCACACACTTGGCTGGGTGCTCTTCAGTGTTGGAGAGCGAGAACGCGATCTTTCAACTTCCGCAACACCAAAAAAAAAAAAAGAATAAATAAATAAATAAATAAAAATGTGCGAAGGCTCTTGTCAGCCTCTCTGGTGTTGCTTGGCGGCTGCGGAGACTCTCCCGCTCCATAGTGTCATCCCTGTGAAGTCCTCTCACTAAGCTCTGTGAGAGCGCAATTGGATGTTCATTGTCCACACTCTTGTTTGGTTTAGGTGGTTCTGGAGAGGCAATGAAGGATATCTCGACTGAGATCGGTGAGTCGTGCTCGTCGGGTACGCATCCGGGTACCGGCCTAACAACTCGACTCTAGTCTCCAGTCCTGTTTTTCACTCTGTTCATTAAAACATCTTCTGTGTCTTTTAAATAAACTCGTTTAATGAGAACGAATGCGAATAATTAAGATACATTGTTGATGTCGAATGGCACGATAATTAAAGCTCAACTCTCGAACAACTGAATGTTTATCCTTGCGCCCGCGCCTTAGTGTTAGATTTATGGTTGTCTGTTTGTTGTCTGTTTGGTTTTTGGTTTTCTGTGAATTTATTTATTTAGCCAATTATTAAGCTAAAAGTGCTGGCTTCTGTACATGTTCATAAGAAAAGTCAAGCAGATCTGTTTACAATAGAACTAAATGAGGCTTGGCTAAATTTATGAGGCAATAATTATGCAAATAAATTTGGTAGGTCTCATATTAGTTAGTGGAAATATACAATGGCTCAAGACTTTTAAAATTTTACTTACAAATTATATTTCTTCTTATCCAGGTTTTCTTGACCTATTTGCACTTGGCCCACGTTTCTGACCTATTTACTTGGTTCATGATTTCTTGACCTATTTACACTTAATCTACGTTTTCTTGAGCTATTACTTCGGAGGGGGGGGGGGGGCTCTTGTTTCTTTCATCCTTTTTCATCTTGGTTATGTGTCGATGAGCATTTCTTGGCCCATTTCCATCTTGGTTATGTGTCAATGATCATTTCTGGCCCATTTTCGGTATGCATTTTGTCTTTGCAGATCTCTCCTTAAATCATTCTTTTTAACCATTTCTTTCTTACTTCGTGTCTTCTTCATACATATTCTTGGTCTATTTTCCGCAGCCCATTTTTCATTGTTCGATTTGTACTGGGTCATTCGTTTATTTCTCGTGACCTTCTTTTATTTTATTTATTTATTTATTTATTTATTGGTTTGCAGAAAGGTAATTCATTTTTCACTCAGACGTAGTGTACTGTTATCGAAGTTCTTAAGAAGCGGTGGTATGTTTAAAAATAAAAATAAAAATAATATTGTTGTTAATTTTTGTTACTTTAATTCAGGTAGAAGGATGTTTTATCTTTGTTGCGTAGCAAAACCTCCTTCATTTCTCTTACCCGGTATGTTATCATACAAAACAATAACAGTCATTTGTGCAAAAATGTGATTCTGCGAAGCATGATACCCAGGAACAGTTGATACTTTTACCTAACTATGAAATGAGAACAAAATCATATATATATATAAGGCGATAAGGAAGGATTTTTTTTAAATGTTCTATTAATTTTACTTTTTAAAATCCGAGATGCCTGTGCAGTATGAACGTCTCGGTGCTTTATTTGTAATGGTGTTTTCTCTAACAATGAGATGAAGCCTTCACAACTCGAGGCATTTCATAACTAAACAAAGATGTGAGTTCAAAACTGAAAGAGCTTTTGGAAAGGAAGGATGCTGATTTGAAAAGCCATCAAAAACAGATTATTGATACTCATGCATTGTGAATTTCTTAGAAAGTAACCCTTCAAAATGGTAAAGGCAAAAACCCATCTATGATCTTTGAGGCGCCAGTGATGGTCTGTAAGAAGGATGTCTGGAAATGCTGGAAGAACTGGCAGCAAAGAAAGTGGCCCAGAAGCCACCCTCAAATGACACTATAGCTCGACCAATTCACGATCTAGCTTACTGTATGGAAGAGCAGCTCATAGAATAGATTAAGTTAGCCAGTTCATTTGCTGTTCGGTGGATGTGCTGACATGGCAATTCTAATGGTTTATATGCGTTTTAAAGTCAGTGACGACTTGAATGAAGGATACTTGTTTTCAGCTTCACGGCCAACAACTTCAACAACCTCAACAACCTCAACAACTTTTGGTGTGTTCAAGACTGTGAAGGACAGCATAGTTGGTCACTGCTGGCTAGATTTTAAGTTTTTTGTAGGCGTTTCTTCTGATGGCGTTCGATAAGGGTATGGATGCATTCCGTGGTGGTTACCCAGACGGAGGTTCTAGCACTCGTAGGTAAGTCAATGCCCTGTTTCAATGCGCTGTAAGGAATGCGAACTTATAATGTGTGAAGCATGTAAAGGCGAACTTATAATGTGTGAAGCATGTAAAGGCGAACTTATAATGTGTGAAGCATGTAAAGGCGAACTTATAATGTGTGAAACATGTAAAGGCGAACTTATAATGTGTGAAGCATGTAAAGGCGAACTTATAATGTGTGAACCATGTAAAAGCGAACACTTTAAATTCGAGACTATTCGGTGAAGCATGTATTTATAGAGAGACGTCCTTAAACAATTGTTGCACGTGCTCGTTCTTTGTCACGGGACAAAACCAGACTAGAACATTTGACATCCGGACATGAGCACTCTAGAGTATTTGAGTTCCGAAATGACCTCTCCGTATTTCATCAAGACAAAATACTCAAACTGGTCAGAACTATTTCAAACTGTAAATTGGATATATAACCATTTTGACTTATTTGGCTGCTATCTTTGCCGTCTAGCATACATAATAGTAATATTATTTGCTTCTTTTCTAGCTAAATGAAATTTCTTGTTTAAAATTCCAATTAAAAAAGTCTATAATTTTTCACTTGGCTTATTTAAGTTAAGTTAGCAATACTAGTCCACGGATTACTGAGAAAATGCTTGTCGGTCCAACACATTATAGTTTGAAAATCACTGCTGTATGATACGGCTAAATTTTCTAATGTTAAATCTAAATAATACGTTCTCAGTGATACGGCTGATTTTTCTGTTAAATCTAGATAATGCGTTCTCAGTGATACGGTTGATTTTTCTGTTAAATCTAGATAATGCGTTCTCAGTGATACGGCTGAATTTTCTGTTAAATCTAGATAATATGTTCTCAGTGATACGGCTGAATTTTCTGTTAAATCTAGATAATATGTTCTCAGTGATACGGCTGAATTTTCTGTTAAATCTAGACAATATGTTCTCAGTGATACAGCTGTATTTTTTGTTAAATCTAGATAATACGTTGTCAATGATACAGCTGTATTTTCTAATGTTAAATCTAGATAATACGTTCTCAGTGATACGGCTGAATTTTCCAATGTTAAATCTAGATAATACGTTGTCAATGATACAGCTGTATTTTCTGTTAAAGCTATCTATTTCTTTCTCTATGATGCCACTAAATGCCTAATATATATCCAAATTTAATAATAGCATTTGTAGCATAAAATCTAAGTAAAACTCTATTTATTTTATTACATCATTGTTGCCTTCTGTCACTGCTAGAATTCTTACCAGTAACTTTGTATTATTCCTCTTATGTTCCGTTAGAACTGCTAGAATTCTTACCAGTAACTTTGTATTATTCCTCTTATGTTCCGTTAGAACTGCTAGAATTCTTACCAGTAACTTTGTATTATTCCTCTTATGTTCCGTTAGAACTGCTAGAATTCTTACCAGTAACTTTGTATTATTCATTTTATGTTCTGTTAGAACAATACTTATATTCCGTTAGAACAATAAACAATACTTATGTTCCGTTAGAACAATAAACAATACTTATGTTCCGTTAGAACAATAAACAATACTTATGTTCCGTTAGAACAATAAACAATACTTATGTTCCGTTAGAGCAATATTCTTTTGTTCCGTACAATACTTGCCTTATGTTATCACTTGAATTCCTGTCAGATTCTCATATCCCTGCGCTTATTCCTTATGTGTGCGCTGTTCCACGCACTAGTTGTGGATGTTTTCCTCGTTGGTCTGGACATTTACCCTTGAGAAAAATACACTCGACAATTATTCAGAGAAATTTTATCACAGCTTCTTGAACATTTTTCAAGAACACTTCTGAAAGCACTCATTTTACTGGAATCATTTCCTCCCACCCGTACACTCGTCAAGAAAAGAAAAATGTCGGTTATGTAAAGTACAGTTGTTTGGGAATCTTTATGGGGATTTGGCAACGTTAGCTTGCGCTTTCAAGTATTTTAGCCTCTCCAAACTCTGGCAATTTAACAAACCAGATCAGTTGTTGGCTGAAATACAGGCTGGAAGGAGATACTCAGGTGTTGAGAAAAGCAACATTCAGTGTGTCATGACTGATGACGTTAAGAGAATTTTAGCTTGCGTCAAAGAAAAATACACAATTAAACCTGGATGTTAATGACTAATGACATTAACAAAATTTTTAGTTATGTACAAAAAGACATACAAAATTAAATCTATATGATAATGATTAACGTCGTTATAAGAATTAAGTTGCATCAAAATAAATATACAAAATAAAATCTGGATGTTAATGACTAATGTCGTTTTAAAAAAAATTAATCTACGTCAAAGAAAAAATACAAAATAAAATATGGATGTTCATGACTAGACTAATGATATTAGAAAAATTTTATGTATAAGAAGAAATACAAAATTAAATCTGGTTGTTAATGACTAATGACGTTAGCAGAATTTTAAGGTATGTACAAGAAGAAATATAAAATTAAATCTATATGATAATGATGAATGTCGTTAAAAGAATTAAGTTGCATCAAAGAAAATATACAAAATAAAATCTGGGTGTTAATGACTAATGTTGTTTTTAAAAAAATTAAACTACGTCAAAGAAAAAATACAAAATAAAATCTGGATGTTCATGACTAATGACGTTAGCAGAATTTTAAGGTATGTACAAGAAGAAATACAAAATTAAATCTGGATGTTAATGACAAATGACGTTAGAATTTTATGTACAAGAAGAAATACAAAATTAAATATGGATGTTGGACAACATATCAAGTCCGCCTTTTTATGTATGTGTGTTTGTTGTTTGTCTTTTTATTTATTGCTTGCTTGTCCGTCTAACTTTATTTTCGGTCTTAATGTAAGTATCAAGTCCGCGATTTAAAAAAAAATTGTTTGCTGTTTGTCTTTTCATTTATTTCTTGGCTTACTTGCTTACGTGCTTGCTTGTTTCTGTCTAAATTTATTTTGGGCAAAACTGTATCAAATCCGCATTTAAAATATTTTTTTAGTTTTGTTTTACTTTTGATTTATTTCCTGGCTTACTTGCTTACTTGCTTGCTTGTTTCTGTCTAAATTTAGTTTCGGCAATAATGATCATATCCGCACAATATTGTTGATTACTTGTTTTGTTTGTTTATGTGTTCGTTTGTTTATTTGTTGGTGTTTGTGAGTTTTGCATATCGGTTTATACATGTGTTTAGGTGTTAGCTACGTTTTTGCTTGTTTCTTCTTTTAAATTCTATTTACAGAAATAATGCTTTAGTCTGTAATTCAAATTTCCCTTTAAAAATAATAATGTATACTATAAATAATCTACGTTTTTCTATTACTGATTACAGAAATAGACTTAACTTAAAGATGTCATTGTCTTTTTTAACAGTGTGAGTATTTCTAATACTATTTACAGAGAAAAATAATGAATGTGGAATACAACTTTATCTTTAATGATAACCTTTTCTCCTATAGCAGTGAGATAATTTGTAACAATGTGTCTATTGAATATGGAACACAACTTTATCTTTAATGATAACATTGCCTCCTGTAGCAGTAAGAGAATTTGTAAAATTGTATCTATTGAGTGTACAATAAAATTTAAGTTTAAAAAAAATAGCATTTCCCCTAATAACAATACGAGCATTAAACAATGAATGCAAACGTTGTTTTAAATAGTCGTATGCAAAGAAACTTTGTAATGACGTGGCAATGTCCTCTAACGCAAAGTTGTTAGTCACAGAATTAACAGAAACCGGTTCAGCTGAAATTACGGCCTGTGTCAATCAAATTAAATAAATCTACGCTAACATATTATCGGTGATAATGTATTTCAAATTGCGATAAATAATGCAAATATACTAAAAATAGAAATGAGTGGTTGCCATGAGATATATTTAAACTAAAAGTCTTTTATCACGCTTTTCATTCAAGAAGGCGAATTATTTTTTAATAAACATCATCAAGCAAGGGAAATAATTCTAAGCCTAGAGTGACTCATGGTAGAAGACTAATTTCGCTCAAGAAGGGAATACATACTAAGTGGAGATAATCCATGCTTTACCTGGCAGCAAGAGCTCTCGGAGAGTCTTGACGGAGCCTGCAGAGCATTTGTAAGATTGTCTGAACAAATCGACAGCATGGCCGCCGGCTCAGAACTGAAAGAGAAAAAATAGGCAGCCAAAGTGGAAGGCAGTCATTTGATTATGTAAACATTTTTGTTTCTCTTAGTTTGGGGCTCCTTTGTTCTATCTGCCCAGTGTTTTCAATTGAGTTACTAATTTGTTGCGAGAACCTGTTTGTGTTCTTGCCTATGCACTCTATTTGTTTTAGTGTGACTTGTCTTTGCCTATATTTAGCTTCAGTTTTAATGTGACTTGTCTTTGCCTGTGTTTAGCTTCAGTTTTAATGTGACTTGTCTTTGCTTGTGTTTAGCTTCAGTTTTAATGTGACTTGTCTTTGCCTGTGTTTAGCTTCAGTTTTAATGTGACTTGTCTTTGCCTGTGTTTAGCTTCAGTTTTAATGTGACTTGTTTTTGCCTGTGTTTAGCTTCAGTTTTAATGTGACTTGTCTTTGCCTGTGTTTAGCTTCAGTTTTAATGTGACTTGTTTTTGCCTGTGTTTAGCTTCAGTTTTAATGTGACTTGTCTTTGCTTGTGTTTAGCTTCAGTTTTAATGTGACTTGTCTTTGCCTGTGTTTAGCTTCAGTTTTAATGTGACTTGTCTTTGCCTGTGTTTAGCTTCAGTTTTAATGTGACCTCTCTCTGAGTTTAGCTTTAGTTTTAATGTGGCCTGTGTCTTTGTCTGAGTTTAGCTTCAGTTTTCATGTGGCCTATGTCTTTGTCTGAGTTTAGCTTTAGTTTTAATGTGGCTTGAGTCTGTGCATATGCCAAACATTTGTTTTATTGGAACATGTATGTTTCTAAATACAAAGATGTACGACAGGGACACAGAAGTGTCTTTAACACTCACGACTTTATTGAGTACTAAGGTGAGACATAGAAAGTAGCCGACCACTACAATGATTGTGCTGAAACATTGGGATTCGAACCAGATACCATTGCCTGCAATCTTATACTTAACAGAGTTTTGTATGGGTATGGGCATGAAATAGCCAGTTAAAGTGATACCCTACTTTAACTATGACATAAAATACCGCTACTTATATATACAGCAAGCAAGACAACATACCTTAAACGTGGCCACAAAATGAGAGTTAAGCCAGTTATCCAGCAAACACAATAGACTTAAACTAGCTAGCAAGGTTGTGAAAATTGTGAATGGTAAATATTCCTCATACAATAAGGTCTCTCATACAACTAACTGCAAGACTGCACAAAGAACTTCACTATAAAACATGTTTACTACAAACAGCCCACAAAATAACGTTGCCAATAGCCCTTAAAACAACGAAACAAATATTCCACAAACCCACACAAAGAAAATACAAGCAATGATACAAACTGTCCACTAAACAACGGTACAAACAGTCTACAAAACAACAAAAACAAAATTATACAATCATGCCACAAAAGAAGAATACAAACAATCTACAAAACAATATTACAAATAGTCTACAAAACAATGTTACAAACAGTCTACAAGACAATGTTACAAACAGTCTACAAAACAATGTTACAAACAGTCTACAAGACAATGTTACAAACAGTCTACAAGACAATGTTACAAACAGTCTACAAAACAATGTTACAAACAGTCTACAAAGCAATGTTACAAGCAGTCTACAAGACAATGTTACAAACAGTCTACAAAACAATGTTACAAACAGTCTACAAGACAATGTTACAAACAATCTACAAGACAATGATTCAAACTCCCCACAAAACAATAAAACTAAATTTCCGCATAAGAACGATACAAACAGCTCTTAAAATAACGACTCAAATAATCAACAAAATAAGGAAACTTCTTGACTACAATATCCAGCAATTACTTTTAAAGCTTGGTTTGATGGTAATTGTCTAATTACTGTAATACCAAGCAATTCTTTTATTGCTAGGCTTGATGGTAATTGTCTAAAGACTGTAATACCCAGCAATTCTTTTATTGATAGGCTTGATGGTAATTACATAAAGACTGTAATACCCAGCAATCACTTTTAATAGTATATATAAAATTACCGACTGCGAGATTCAGTAACACTTGTTCAAAATTTGTACAACAAATTAAAATACAAGTTCTTTATATTTATTTTCTTTTATTTGCACTTCCTCATATTTTAAATATAATTAAACTACTATGCGTGTTTGTATTATTCACATTTTATAAATTATTTAAAATACGGGCCGTGTTGTTTAACTGCTTCGCAATAAAGAGTATTCGTTTAAATATTCGTTTAAATATTCGGGTTGTATTAATATCAAACCAAACAAAAACAAATCATGACTTACTGTTTTATTGGACACATTTGAAATAACAGACACAAACATACTTAAATAACACATACATATAAGCATAGCGCACACACACACACATATATATATATAAACATAGCACATACACATATATAAACATAGCACACACACAAATAAACATAGGACACACACATAAATATAGCACGCACACACATAAACATAGTGCAAACACATAAACATAGCACACACGCACATAAACATAACACACACACACATACACACACACACAGATAAACATAGTTATTACATAAACATAGCACACACACATTTATATATAAACATAGCACACACATACATAAACATAGCGCACACAGAGACACACACACATGCATAAATATAGCGCACACAGAGACACACACACACATACATAAACATAGCGCACACAGAGACACACACACATACATAAATATAGCGCACACAGAGACACACACACACACATAAATATAGCGCACACAGAGACACACACACATACATAAATATAGCGCACACATCTCGAGAATATACACAATGCACATGCACACAGTCTTCAAGGACGTAGTCATGTCGGCTTGCGTTTCAAATGCCCTGCATTGATCTAATTATTGTATCTGTATTTATTCACATTCCAAACGTCACAACAATACAACCTCGTGATAAAGTGTAGAGAATCACATTTCACTTCGTATTCTTAAGAAATAAAACTGCTGGATGGATTGCTACTCGTTCAACTTAAAATATGACATGAAAAAATCAAACTTGGCGGTGAATTTTATAACAAATGTAAGATTGGTATTATGATTCCATTTAAATTTTACCATAAAGTGCCACATTATGAATTTGGTGTTTAATAGATTAAAACGTTAATTCTTAACATTGTCATCTTTCCATAACTATGTCAAATATCAATTTTATGTCAGTGTAATGAATATAGAGGTATTGAAAAATAAAATAATTTTCTGTTAACGGATTTTCTTGACTTCAATGGGTATTTTTTTAACTTAGTGTCCTTATCAAATTAGCAAACACAATCTGTCTACTATAAAATTACTCACAATAAATCTCTACCTTCCATCAAATATTCAGATACTCGCCCAGAAAACTACTAAACATTCACTCACTCAAAATAAAAACAAAATTCAGAATACCCAAATTTTTCTCTATAAAAATCCACTAAATCTCTTACTATAACTCTCCCATCTCATACACCAAAAGTACTTCTTTTTAGAATAGATATCTAAAACACCAAATCTCTTCTTCTTACAATAGATATCTATAACACCAAAATCTCTCCTTTTTACAATAGATATCTATAACACCAGTCTCTCCTTTTTACAATAGATATCTATAACACCAAAATCTCTCCTTTTTACAATAGATATCTATAACACCAAAATCTCTCCTTTTTTACAATAGATATCTATAACACCCAAGTCTCTCCCTTTTACAAGAGATGTCTACGGGTCCCCAATACACCAAAATCTCTTATCTTTTAATAGATAACTATGGACCCCAATATACCCAAATCACTTCACTTATGAAATCACCCCACCCCCACATGCAAATCTTTCTTTTTTAGAATAGCTATCCATGTTCCCTTATACACCCAAATCTCTCCTAGCTTTAGAATAGATATCTATTTTCTCGGCGCCCCGCTCCCCCATACATCCAAATCTCTCCTTTTTCGAATAGATATCCATGTTATCCCCACCCCCTCATACAACCAAATCTCTCCGTTTTAGAATAGATGTCTATGCCCCCTCCAAATCTTTCCTTTTTGGAATAGATATCCATGTTCCCCATATATCCAAATTTCTCCTTTTTTAGAATAGGTATCCATGTTCCCCATACATCCAAATTTCTCCTTTTAGAATAGGTATCCATGTTCCCCATATATCCAAATTTCTCCTTTTTTTAGAATAGGTATCCATGTTCCCCATACATCCAAATTTCTCCTTTTTTAGAATAGGTATCCATGTTCCCAGACACACAGCTCTCTTCTTTTAAGAATATATATCTATGTCCCCATTGCACACAAATCTCTTCTTTTTAAAGTAAATACCGGTGTCCCCCATACATCCAAATCTTTCCCTAATAGATTAGAAATCTATGTTCCTCATACACCGAAATCTCTTCTTTTTAGAATAGATGTCTATGTCCTCGTCGAATGCACCCATCAGAGAAAACAGCTAATGGGAAACCCAAGTCAAACTAACACCAAGCACTGCTGTCCCAGGGCAAAAATTTACTTTAAATTAGCAAAGAATCATAGATATAACTACATAAAAATCGATTTTGAGAGCATGTGGGAGGGGTGGGGGTGGATGAATGGATGACTGCGTACTTGTGTGAGGGAATTAGTACGCGTCTTTGTAAATTTATTTGAATAAAATGTTTCACAGGAGGGCGTAAGATCTAGTTCCGTGTCACGCCCACATTTGTAACTGTATGTACTAGGGCCTTTAGTACTCGTCTAATTTTCTTGGGTTAATACACGTACACAAACACACGTACACAAACACTCATACCAAGCAGACACAGATACCTGCATATGCACACATGGGGATCATACTCATAAATTGATATTGTGTTGTTAATGCCTAATTCTTCCTCGTTTCATTCTTTATTTTATTTTCTTGTACAATCTTTTTTTTTATCTTTTATTCTTTTATTTGCTTGTCAGAACCGATCTTTGAACACTTATCCTACTCGAGAAAATGTGACTGTCATATACCTGTAACAGCCACTCGCTAACTGTACATCCGAAGAAACCACGTCAACTACTCCACCAAAGACATTAATGTCTACACTATAATACTAAAACTGTATCCCAGACACTGAATTATGCTTATGTTTGCCTTGCCAGAGGGCCTGGAAGATACCCTTCTCACAAATGTGTGCAGATCTCGTCCATCCTCGTGTGGGCCGGTTAGCCCCCTTGAAGCGCTCTCCACGCAGAAGAGGTAGTTAGCGTGTCAAGCCAAGAGGGCGCTACGACGTTCGAGTGTCGTGAAGACGCATGAGAGAATACTTTGACCGCCATTACTTTTTTTCGTATCTAAACTCGCCGAGATGCCGACAGCAAACATAACTTTACTTACTGCTCTGCCCAATGCGGAAATGCCCGCAATCTGATTCACCATCACCGTTATCTGTTGTGCGGTAAGAAATAATCCTTCTCTCACAGGCATTTGAGCGCTGGGAGCGAATTTTCTCAAAATTAAGCCAATCAAGTCTTTTCATTATCACAGTGTCTTCTTGTTATCTACAAGAAAGCGTTCTAGAATTCTCATCTGGATCCAGCAGACATGATA
Organism: Sinotaia quadrata; assembly: GCA_028829895.1. NCBI lineage: Eukaryota > Metazoa > Mollusca > Gastropoda > Architaenioglossa > Viviparidae > Sinotaia > Sinotaia quadrata. Next base: position 88,845,002 of record CM054177.1, read on the forward strand.
GTAGTGGTAGTGGTGATATGCTGATGATGTTCTAAAGATGATGGTGCTGGTGGTGGTGATGATGATGATTGTGGTGATGATGATGAAGATGTGGAAGTTGAAGGCTTTCAAAGACAGAAAACTGTTAGCAAATATTAATTGTTAATAACCTTTAAGAGATGTAAATTACATGCAAGGAAGATAACATTTACTGGGTGTATAATATCAAGATGTTCACTTCCTAATCTATTACTCTGGGTATTTAATATCAAGATGTTCACTTCTTAATCTATTACTCTTGGTGTATATTATGAATTTGTTCACTTTTTAATCTATTACTCTGGGTGTTTAATATCAAGATGTTCACTTCTTAATCTATTACTCTGGGTGTATAATATCAAGCTGTTCACTTTTAATTTACTCTCTGGGTGTATAATATCAAGATGTTCACTTTTTCATTTATTACTCTGGTTGTATATTATGAAGATGTTCATTTTTTAATCTATTACTTTGGCTGGATAATATCAAGATGTTCACTTTTAAATGTATTACTCTATTTGCATAATATCAAGATTATCATTTTTTTTATCTATTACTCTGGTTGTATAATATCAAGATGTTCACTTTTTAATCTATTACTTTGGCTTTATAATATCAAGATGTTCAATTTTTAATGTTTTACTCTGGTTGTATAATATCAAGATGTTCACTTTTTAATCTATTACTCTGGGTGGATAATATCAAGATGTTTAAATTTTAATCCAATACTCTGGGTGTATAATATCAAAGCTCGAAAATGCTCGAATCACTTGATCTTGAATAAATTCTAAGTATAGAATTATGACCTACGTGCGTGACGTCATATGAAAAGCTGAGTGAATTCTTGCTTCATTGTTTATGTGTAATTTCTTTAGTGGTTTTCATCTTTCAATGTGTGTATATATTGATGTTATTACTTTTCCGAAAAAGTGGAGAGATTAATAAATTGTGAGAAGTCAAATGTGGTCATGAATAAATGACGTTTCTAGTGGTCTTCCCATCTGCAGAATAATAATGGTAATAATTTCTGGCAAAGTGCAAGGCCTGACGACTGAGATGTGTCAAAACTTGTGGAATCGTGCTCGCGAATTCTCGATGTCTGTGCAATAGTTTTGCATGAGAAGCAGTTTACTCCCCTGAGACCTCTCTCGAGAAAAACGAAACAAAAGATATTTCGGAGTCACTTCGCTCCCTTGTGATTACACTTTGGAGGACGCTGGAGGACCTTACTCCATCCAATGTCAAAAGTTATAGCAATAACAAATAATTGAAAACATTAATTATTTTTTTTAAAAGAAAGATTTTGTGCTAGAATTATATTTCTTGCATTTTCTCTAGGAAATAAATGTATACACTGCTTTCAACAAGGCAATCTCGAAAAATTTTCTTTATGTACTCTTCCAAGATAGATAGATAGATAGATAGATAGATTCAATTTATTTGAGGTTTAAGCTTGATAACAACCTAGAACTGAGTAGAAATAGCCTTGTGAATGCATTTACTATATTTTTTTATGATAGTAAGCAAACAATTTATTGTAGTTTTTAGATAGCACTTGTCACACCAAACAGCTATGCACACACATCAGACCTACGTACACCAACTATATGCATACACATTAATGCACACTCGACAAGCAACATTCTGCGAATATTGATGCACGCTGGAAAGTGATGAAAATTATATTCTCTTTATTGAACGAAGAATTTCTTTGAGAATATCTTATTTGTTCTTAAAATACTACTTGGAGTTCTAGCAACACATCATTAGCACCTTGGCTAGTAAAACATTGATGAAACTAGAACTGGAAAATCTGGCGTAACACCATCCTTTGTCTGTGAGCGATGTAGAGTGCAGAAAGAATTGGTGAATCACGAGACTTCGTGAGTCACGATAAATTCATCTATGTTTCACTAGCGCACTTAGCACTGGTGAATGTGAATTTGATGTCATTATTCTAAGTTTGGTGATGATGTATTCATACAAACAGAATTGGTAATTCTGAGCTTAACACATTTAGAACTAAATTTATTAATGACATATTGATAAAATTTACTTGTAATTCTGAATTAGAAGTAATTAATCTTAAGTTTATTAATATCGATTTGATACAAAGAGAATTTGCAATTCTAAACATGACGTACTTAGTCCTAATTTATTACTGACGCATTAATATAAATAGCACATAAAATTTCGAAATAGATGTAATAATTAGTCGTAATTGTGTGGATGACATATTTAATGCTGTTATTTCATGACGTATTGATATAAACATAACAGATCCGTAATAGTCATCTAATCAGCTTCAGTCTGTCGTTGATTTCGCTGGTGGGCCGAGCTTTTAGAGAGAGGTTTGATTTTTGTATGTGAAACATACGGTGCCGTCACGTGGGATGTGAAACATACGGTGCCGTCACGTGAGATGTGAAACATACGGTGCCGTCACGTGGGATGTGAAACATACGGTGCCGTCACGTGGGATGTGAAACATACGGTGCCGTCACGTGGGATGTGAAACATACGGTGCCGTCACGTGAGATGTGAAGCTATGTAAGACTGTTTTCTTTCTTTGCACGAGCAGTGCCTGATGTCAAACGTCTAAAAGAAATTTAGTACAAATTAAGTCTAAGAGCAGTTTATTACTGTAGATATGGATCTATGCACAAAGAAAGAAACAAACACATAGTGTTTTTGTGCAGTATAATCTGCACAATGGTCATATTAATGTCCCTTTGTTACTATTGACAACGCAATACAAATACCTAAACCACGGACCGCTACAGTAGCCGACCACTGTATTAACCCTTACTCCTCTCATTCTTTGATTTTCTTTTTAATTGTATTTTGTTTTGGAGTGGTGGGGTGGGGTGCTGGGAAAATTTATCCGCTTTCATATGTGCTGATTGTGCTGAAAACAAATGATAATTAATTTAAAGTTAAAGTTCGTGTTCAGCGTCAATTCACAAACGAATACACCAATGAAAATTTTCCTGACACGATATGCCCATTGAACTGTCGAGAACTCGCGTTTCGGTCGTTAGGTATGTAAGGGGGGGGGGGGGAAGGGATCTCCATTATTACAGGGCTAAAGGCACTACCTTTTCTCATTGTCTGCAAATTTGACTGATGTCGCCTAAGCCATCGCGATCCGCTCTCATTTCGCCAAATGGCACGAAACCTCATCATGGCTGCTAACAAAAGATCCAAGCTCTCCGTCCAGAATTTAAATCCCGCTTCTGTCGCAGTCGTGACAGGTGAGGCATTGATTCGTTTACCTGCACATCTCGCTAGCAGAAAACGGTGGTGCTTTGCTCAAGCCTATATGTTCGTTGTTTTACAGTGCATGCATGAAAGTGTGGGTGTGCGTGCGTGCATGCATGAAAGTGTGGGTGTGCGTGCGTGCATGCATGAAAGTGTGGGTGTGCGTGCGTGCATGCGTGCGTGTGTGTGTGCTTGTGTGTGTGTGTGTGTCTGTGTGTTTCCATGGATAGATAGATGGATGATAGAGAGAGAAAAAAAATGTGTATGTACATATGAATTTGTTACAAGGGGTTTATATACGACCCTGTTAGAGTATTAATTGTTAAGATTATTACTAGAAATTTTATATCAACACTAATAACAGCCCCACGACCTAGCCTACTTCTACGACTACGTAACTCCTGTTGCTGTAATTTAACGGAACAATTACACAACTTAAAATAATGACGAGCAGACGAATGAACGGTGCCTCTAGGACCAACGATACGAGCAGACGAGTGAACGGTGCCTCTAGGACCAACGATACGAGCAGACGAGTGAACGGTGCCTCTTGGACCAACGAACTCCTCCTTAAGCCAATCCTAATCAACGGCCACTCAAAGAATTGATTGAAACTTGGAGGAAGATAACAACAATTTAATAATAGGAATAGCAAAAATATATAATTACAAGCTACATTGAACCACACGTTATAAACGTCGTTCTCTTCAAATTCTACAGCTTGCTCTAGCAGATCATCACAATTCACAATAGTTCTTTTCCCATTCTACAGCTTGCTCTAGCAGATCATCACAATTCACAATAGTTCTTTTCCCATTCTACAGCTTGCTCTAGCAGATCATCACAATTCACAATAGTTCTTTTCCCATTCTACAGCTTGCTCTAGCAGATCATCACAATTCACAATAGTTCTTTTCCCATTCTACAGTTTGCTCTAGCAGATAATCACAATTCACAATAGTTCTATTCCCATTCTATAGTTCCAAGATGGCGGTAAGAGACGCCCGATGATGAACCACCATGTAGCTTTTTGCAGATGACTTTGATCTTTGGCTGGCGGTTGATCTCTTTATACCGAGGCCAGTGTCGCGAACTCAGAAAGTGTCTTATCAGGTGGCTTACTAAATTATGTCACTGGTAGACTGTAATTTTCCGAAATCGCAGTTTCCAAAGTAGCTCCTTAAAAAATGGCTAGACAGCCTACAACATTCACTTGTGTAGACAGCGTACAACATTCACTTGGCTAGACAGCATACAACATTCACTTGTGTAGACAGCGTACAACATTCACTTGGACAGCCATACAACATTCACTTGTTTAGACAGCATACAACATTCACTTGTGTAGACAGCGTACAACATTCACTTGTAGCAGCTACAATAACGTGGTTCTAATAACTTCAATATCAATTCCATAATATTGTCAGTTTAAATCAATGGGTTAACGTACTACTAGCTTCACAAACAAGAAATTATCCACACAGTTTAGATTACGCTCTACCAATTGTCATACAAAGACAAACAATATTTCAATTATCTCCAAATAATTAAAAAGAACAATTTATGACTTCAACTCACAAATAATTGTCTTCTACTTTAGACACTCGTTCGTAAGTGAATAAAGAAATATGTTATTCTCAAAATTAGAGTTTCACAATTTACAAAGAAAAAAATGGCACTCTACAACTCATGCTCTTGACAATTTATATCATCATAAATTTACTGACAGAATACTCGCTAATGCCACATAGTACATCTGTGTAACTGTAAAAGAATAGATCCATTAGTGTTCACACATACAAATAATTAAAATAAAAAATAGCAAATCTGTAAACAATGTAAGTAGTAAAACATTTCTACTACTTGCTCAGTCAATATACATATATTCCTTGTACAGTAATGGGTCTTCCATAATGGTTTCAACAGTTCTCTAATTCAATCTCTGTCATAGATAGGCGCAGTTCTGAATGAAGATTTCTGTTCCATAATTTACTCCATGGTTCGCATTCTCTCTTTGCCTCATCATGCACCGAAACATAGTTACCCATATATGGTCATTGAATGTCTGATCGAGACTTCCTCTTGCCTACATTATCACTGGAAAATAATTACCCATATATGGTCATTGAATGTCTGATCGAGACTTCCTCTTGCCTACATTATCACTGGAAAATAATTACCCATATATGGTCATTGAATGTCTGATCGAGACTTCCTCTTGCCTACATTATCACTGGAAAATAGTTACCCATATATGGTCATTGAATGTCTGATCGAGACTTCCTCTTGCCTACATTATCACTGGAAAATAATTACCCATATATAGTCATCGAATGTCCGGTTCGGATTCCCCTTTCCGTCCATACACATAATCCCCTCCCCTGCACAACCACTCGTCAGATCTAAACAACTTCCGAATTAGATTCTTTAGCTCTCATATTAACAAAATCTACTTCACACTTAATGTTAACAATGAGTTATGCACATTACAAAAATTGAATTAATTATTAAAGACTTATTAAAGAAAGTACAACATTTCAAATAGTGTAGGTGGTATTTCGTCTCTATGGATACTAATCGTTACTGAGTTAATATGAGCAGGTACATGAAAATGTGTATGTACATTATTAATGAATGCCTGTTTGTTTTTGTGCATACATGTCTATGTATGTCTATGTGTATTTGTGTATACATGTCTATGTATATTTGTGTATACTTGTGTACGTGTGTCTGGTTTGATTGTGTTGTCTCTGTAAGTGAATGTAAGTGTAATTATTATATGTGTTCATTTCTGTATATTTGTATGTATATATGTGCATATATGCTGGTCACCATAAATTAATGAATACCCTAGGACAACATAGCTAATTGAGGTAACTTCTGGTACCTCTATGAGCCCCCAAGTGAAGAATTCCTCACTTAATATAGAACAGAAATGCAAACAATACAAACAGTACAAAATGAAATTTACTTAAAGTGAAGATGATAATGAATTATGTAAAATATGAATGAAATATTAAAAAAGAATTTATATAGAAATAAATAGAAAAATATAAACAATCAAATTACAATTCACAATTACAATTTCAAATTCCTAATATAGCTATCTCAGAGAGATCTAGCCTGCCCTAAAATTCATCTTCTTATCTCCTAGTTTTCTCTCCAAGGAAAGTTTATTTCTCTTCTATAGGGTTTTCCTTCACTCTTTCTCTTTTCACTCACTAATTTCTTATAAGAGTTTATGGTAATAGAATACACACTCTATGTGCTAGCATTTATGGTTCACTTATCTTATTTCACTGCCTGGTGATGCTTCCCTTTTGCCCCACTACACACAGACAGAACAGGCGATTTGCCTCATGCTTTGTCATCTGCTTCTTTCCACAAATTATGTCATGAACTCTAGCCCACATCCCAGGTAAGAAAATGCTTCAATCCTAGGCCAGATCAAGTAATTGCCTGAAGGAGAATGATGACAACAACAATTTCAAATCAAATGGAATTGAACAGAATAGAACAGAACAGAACACTGCAAATAGCATTGTGGAGAAAAGTATTAGCTACAATTAAATTGATAGTGGTTCTTGTGTCAAGACAAATTCCTCTGAGCAGGAAGTCCACTAAACTGAAAAAGGCATAAATTGTCATCCTGCATATACACAAAAGTTCTTAAACTGTAATATTCATACAATAACAAATAAATATACCTTTTGTTTCTGCCAAGAAAAATCACTGTATGAAGATTCCTGATTTTTGACATAAATAATTCACTCATTTAAGTCTTTGTAGACGTCAGTAACACAGACTTTATTATCTTTTACTCTAGATTGGATTATCACTCTTTCCTGCCTAAGACCAGTGTAGTTCTGAGACAAGTAGTGAATTATTTTTCATCAATCACTCAAAGTAATTACCTCTGTCACATGATGTTTACAACACAGTTTGACCCATGGGATTAGGTATTCTCCCATGCCTACTCATTCAAGGACAGAAACACACTATGCTAATCCTGTCTGAGACTGGGCAATCTAGATTTTACTTCCATTTTTCCATTGATGCTTCTGAGGTTTTGCTTTACTACTTTGTCAAGGTGTGATGGGCATGCCACTTAGTTAATGAAATGATTATTATTATTAATTAACTATTTTTTCATAACCAATTACAAGTTATGAGAATCTTAATTTATTTTATTAAGATACTCCAACAGACACCACTCATCACTCACTTGGTGGATATTTGGCACTTGACATATATATGGAGAATTGGAGTTATTAGAGGTTGGTAATTTAAAGTCTTTTTTACATGACCTGGATTAAGCGTTGCTTCAACAGTCTTTCACTTGTTTTTGCAACAATGTCACAATGTCCATGTCAACATGTGTCTCCCACCACGTGTAGAAAACACCTATGCGCCATTGTATTCTCAAACTTCAACACTCCCCTCCCTGTGTCAATTCCTTCAAGCAAAACATGATGATTACAGCAAATCTGGTGACTTCAATGTACCAAAATTCTCCCGATGTATCCAGCAAATACATCAAAGTGTGTAGCATACTCCTTATGCTTACATACTGCAATATGTGTTCCCATGCCTTCCCGGTCATTCAGGTTTATGACTGGCGAACACATGAAGGATTACTGGAAACTTGAGAGTTGAAACTCCAAACTTGAAACTTGGAACTCAGCCTCAAACCTTGAAACTCAAAAGGCCACTTACTCACTGTAAAATCTTTGCAACTCAGTACTTTGTGTCGTGATTGTTTTGTTTTTTTTGTCACACCTTTATGTGCATTAAATCACTCTGATACTTTTACACGTTTCAATCACACTTTTAGGTGCATTAAAACCTCTCATTCTTTTACACTGGTTCTTCTGTCATTGGCACCTTTGACACACCATGTTCCTTAAGACTAGCCACCAGCTGGTGTCCAGCATCTCTTCGATATCATGGACTCGTGAGTTCTCTTTAACACACGTCAATCCGGTTTCTGTGGTAGGAACAACTTTGTCTCCAGGTTTTGTTTCGGGACGCGTCATTCCTGTCTCTTTAGTGGGAAAAACTTTACGTCTTGTATAAGACAGTGAGGACAATAAGGATAATGAAGAGGAGGGGAAAGAACCAGATTCAGGGGGGAAATAGCTTGCACTGAAAATAAGTAGATGAGAAGCAAGATAGAGTATGGATGGTGAGATAATGAAAGTAGATTGACAGTTAAAAGTAAAATAAATGGTAGAATGTATTAGAGTTTGTATGGTCATGAATAGATGGCGTTATGGTAGTATATTATAGATGGCGTTGTGGTAGTATATTATAGATGGCGTTATGGTAGTATATTATAGATGGCGTTGTGGTAGTATATTATAGATGGCGTTATGGTAGTATATTATAGATGGCGTTGTGGTAGTATATTATAGATGGCGTTCTGGTAGTATATTATAGATGGCGTTGTGGTAGTATATTATAGATGGCGTTATGGTAGTATATTATAGATGGCGTTGTGGTAGTATATTATAGATGGCGTTATGGTAGTATATTATAGATGGCGTTATGGTAGTATATTATAGATGGCGTTATGGTAGTATATTATAGATGGCGTTGTGGTAGTATATTATAGATAGCTAAAGCATAGATGGTGGTTTCATGATAATATAAATAGAATGTTAATGGTGCTAAAAATAGTAGTTTTGTTTGGAGAGTAAATGTTTAGATATATAAGGTTGGTGAATATTAATGAAGAGTGAAAGTAAATATAATGTAAATGTTGAAATACATACTGGAGACTAGATGGCAGTATATATGGTAAATTAATAGTAATTGTAGCGTGAGTATAGAATGCAATATATCTGGAAGTGCCTGTTGAGTATAGCGGTAATAAAGATTCAAATATAGTTGGTAGTATGCTTGGAGAGACAAGTGGCTTGTATATGGAAGCGTATAGAATACTTTAAATTGATAATGTAGATGGGAGAGTAGATGGGAGAGTAGATGGGAGACCTACAATAGTTATACTCAAGAGGATTGACGTCTTTGAAGGAAGCGATTTAAAGGTTGAAAGTAAAATGAGAGCAGCCTCATGCTACAGAGATCTACCATGACATCAAGCTAAATCTTATTAACTACAGCAAGAGCCACCTTCGCAGATAATACAGATAACAATTAATTTTATACAACTAACAGCGAATTGAAACTAAATATAAGAAATGTTTTATATTTTGCAATAATAAAATTAAGAAACAAAATAAAAGGTAGGACAGTCAGTGACCACGAAAAATAATCAACGGGTACCTCAATAGGGTGCGATAACAATTTCAAGTCAGCACGAAATGGTATCTAGTGAAGGGTACCTGGATTTGCAAAGTCAAACTAGAAGCGTGACACGCGAGCGTACGAGATAGGTTAAAATCCACCCAGGCTCAAATTTGACGGCTCGTAATTGACTTAATAACTTCCCAGACACAACACGAAGCTTAGGGTGGTGTCTGCACCACGCCTCCTGAAGCGCGTGTTTGTCCTCCCCTGATCCCCTAATTTGTTAGGGGGAGCGGCAGCGCCAAAACACCGTTGATTTTTTTTTTCCCTTGAGTTGTGAGATGATAAATGCGGTGACAGGACAGATTATTATGTCGCTGTTCCATGGATTTGACTCCCTTAAAAGTTATGATTCTCTCTCTCTCTCTCTCTCTCTCTCTCTCTCTCTCTCTCTCTCTCTCTCTCTCTCTCTCTCTCTCTCTCTCTCTCTCTCTCTCTCTCTCTGGTATGACGGTCTATTGACACGACATGCAGACATCTAATGGCTAGTGTTAGCGTTTGGGGACTGTTGATGATTTCGGCTTCAAAAACCGATCAAGCAGTGGAACTAGACTACCATTTAAGTTCCAGTTTCCATTATCCAATGGATAATTAATTCATTGTACACTGCCTGGATGCGTGTTGTTTGAAATCGATTGACGTTATTTGGTTGATTCCGACGGATTGGGCAAATTCGACTAACCTTGTATTCAGTACATTGCAAACTTGAAAGAACAGATAAAATCATTTCGCGTTCAAAGAAAATAACACTTATTTTATTCAGTTCATGATTTTTCTAAAGAAATTACTTTAAAAATACGTGTAAAGGAATTCCTGTTTATTCAGCTCATTAAAGTGCACTTTAATGTTGCATTTAATTTCAATAAATTCAAACTTTTACAAATTCAAGTTAAGATATGCAAAATGATTTATTCAGTTCCTTTAAACATTTTGCTAATTTTATATTTCATTTATAGAAATTCTTTTCTCTATATTCATTACTATAAAGAAAATGCTATTTCATAGTTTTGTAAATCAACCCTACTTTATCTTGTCACATAAAAATATTACTACTTTTTACATTTAATATGGATGTTCTCTACAGTTCTCGTACTTTCTGTAGTTTTGTAAAGAAATTATTACATATATATAGCTGCTTAAAGAATGTTCCTCTTTCTATAATTTTGTAAAGAAATTATTACATATATATAGCTGGCCTAAAGAATGTTCCACTTTCTCTAGTTCCCATAAAGAATGCTACAGCGAGACCTCGAATTTAAATAATCAAAGATGTAGTAGATACAGTAAAAATTCTTTTGTTGTGTAGGTCGCCGCTAAGTGTGAGGTCATTATGCCATCTAATCGCATTGATAAGTTTGTCAGACCTCTGCGTGATCGTATCACTTATAAAGATTGCTACAAAATATATTTTAATAATAAAACACTACTAATACATTTAACAGATACACAAGCCGTGAAGCGATATATATATATTAACAGTTAAGTTAATTAAACGATTAATTTCGTGTTTTAATAGTAATTGCAACACAACATAATAAATAACACTGTTACACAGTACATTGACAACCTTTGTATTATATTTTGACTTGCTTAACCTAAATAATAAGGGGGGCGGAAGGAATGGGGGTAGTCCCAAATATCTGACCTGAATAGATTAGTAAATCGATTCAGCTCTCTGTTATAAGTAATCTGTTTCTATTTCTTTCTCCCGGTTAATATTATCAAATTGAGGTCTTCAATAATGTGATTTATCAGCTAGTGAGTGTGACTAGAAGTGCTAGTATCGGTACAATTCTCACTCCTCTTACTCCCCTTTACGTTATAAATGAGCCAGACCACGGACAGAAGTGTATATGTGTGTGTGTGTGTATGTGTATATATGTATGTGTGTGTGTGTGTGTGTGTGTATGCGTGCATATACATATGAATGTGTGTATATTTACACGTGTGTGCGTATATGTGTGTGTGTGTGTGTGTGTATATGTGTATATGTGTGTGTGTGTGTATGCGTGCATATACATATGAATGTGTGTATATTTACACGTGTGTGCGTATATATGTGTGTGTGTGTATATATATATGTGTGTGTGTGTGTGTACATATATATGTGTGTGTGTATCTGTGTATGTGTGTGTGTGTGTGTGTGTAAGAGAGAGAGCTACGTACATGGATGACAGACCTCCTGAATAATAAGTCATGTGTTCTGAGCTAAGAGACATTGAAAGGGGTTCGATTATTTTAAGAGGAAAATACTGTCTTGGTAGGGCTGACACCAAGAGAAGCTTCGGACTTCACCTGTGGTACTGTCAGTTTGAGATGACCGGACTGTGGTACTGTCAGTTTGAGATGACCGGACTGTGGCACTGTCAGTTTGAGATGATCAGACTGTGGTACTAAGTTTGAGATGATCGGACTGTGGTACTGTCAGTTTGAGATGATCAGACTGTGGTACTGTCAGTTTGAGATGATCAGACTGTGGTACTGTCAGTTTGAGATGATCAGACTGTGGTACTGTCATTTTGAGATGTTCAGACTGTGGTACTGCCAGTTTGAGATGATCAGACTGTGGTACTGTCAGTTTGAGATGACCGGACTGTGGTACTGTCAGTTTGAGATGATCAGACTGTGGTACTGTCAGTTTGAGATGATCAGACTGTGGTACTGTCAGTTTGAGATGATCAGACTGTGGTACTGTCAGTTTGATAATAATGCTGATAAGTTTGATAATAATGCTAGATTCTCACACCAATGTAATCTGGTAGAGTACAGTAGTCATTGTTGCTGAAGCGAAAGGAAAAAAAGGCCTGTTTCTATGCCAAAGTCAAATAAAGCAGCACTAAATTTCAAGCATATTTCAACTCTAAAACTTCTTTTTCTCTTACAAACATTCTCATCTTACAAATTCTGCAACAATTTCATTAGCCCAATACATACACACAGCATACGAAATATAGGACCAATCAAAATTTACAAGTATATTGTGCAACGTAGTCAAATTAGTGAACATAGAAATAATGGTTCAATTACATAAGCATTCTATAATTCAAATCATAGATCAATATCAAACATGTATGAATTATTCTAAGTCCATTCTTTCTATATCAGTCACTTAACTTACCTTAAGCAACGATCACCTTTATGACTGACTTGGAGAGGGTGGTTTCCTACTCTTTTGATAACCAGGGATAAGGGTTTGTAATGTGCTCCTAATTTATTAAGGCCAGCCAAAATATGTGTTGCCTCAGTGGTCAGCTGCATTTAACTGACAATTTACAAGTGATTTTCTGGTACATTCATTCATGTGGTTGAGCTGTGCTTTGATTGGGTAATTTATTGAGATGTCTGGAACATTCAGTTGTTTCCAGCCTGAGGATAAAGGTCAGCCTTACTAGAAAGTAGATTTCCGTGTTGTCTAGTTTTAGAGGTGGTGGGTGTGGGCTACACAAGCTATTATGTGACATATCCCCTGACAAACTGTACTTTTTGAATAAGCATTGCCCAGAGAGGTGTGTTTTTAAAACTGCCTTATCACTTACACCCAACTGTCATCATGATTTGAATTTATCAACTTTCATGATAATATTGCTTTTGCTTCATAAATTCCATTTCACAGTTTTGAACGATGTTACATCATCAAGTGTTATGACTATGTGGAAGATTTAAGGAAACGTAACACTAATAGAAACCTCTTGAATACATGAATATTTAATGAGTCACCATTTTACCGCTAACCTAGTTATCGCGCAAGCTGAGTTTTGTTTTGCAGGCTCCCCGTGTTTTAGTGTCTGGCAGTTGTAACAGGATCTCACCCAAACGGAAACACAAATTGAGCGTTTTCATCAGTTGTTAAACATTCAGGTGATTAAACAAGAGAACATTTGATAAACGAAAAAGCAATGGCTAAACTACCTTTGAAAAAATTAAAGAAGCAGACACCAACAAATTAAGCTCAATCCTTTCAACTCATTCAATCAACACGAACATCATGGCGCTTTGTAGTGTGCAGAAGAATTATTTGTTAAGTACAGACTACGTGCATAATCTACTCGCTATACAGATGTCTCTGTTTTTGGTATGCAATAACTGACAACATTTTAAACTAAAGGCAAGTGTTCATGTCGAAACGTGCGTTGAAATAGGATGAAGCACATATGTATCATGTACGAGGTTTATATGGTAAAAGTCTTTGTCATTAACCACTTGCACTTTTAAGTCTTGAACATGCGTATCAAATACTGGGTTTATATGGTAAAAGTCGTTGTCATTAACCAATCGCACTTTTAAATCATGAACATAAATCGGCTTGCTTTTATCACCTTTTTAAATTGAAACAAGATTCATTCAGAGATCTCTTATTTTTATTAAAAAAAACGTATTGCAGTAAAACGTGGTATTAGTGGTTCATCACTCGTTAATTATTAGTGGCGTAATTAGAAATTATTTAATAATTAGTTCTGTCACAGAGCAATGAAAACATAAAGTGAATAATTTCCTATATGTTACTAAAACGTCACTAAACCAGTAAAAAATGGGTCTTACGGTCAGGAGGTTAAATTTGACCTGTGATTTTATTGGCGGATCTTTCTAACGGTGCCACTAGCAATTAAAAGGTCGATGGATCTTCATTTCATAGTGCGAATGGGAAATTTATATAAAGTTTTTTTTTTACATGATTACTTCTTATCACTTTCAGTTTTATCTCAATAATCATGAGTATGTCGGTATATATATTAATATTCTCGACGCACTTAATTTAAAACATTATGGCTACAATGATTGAATGTTGTCAATACATAATAATATTTTCGGTACTATTTATATTCTAAAGTATCTCCATATTGCTTACGTGTTACCAGCAAATTTTATTGAAATATATTATCTGCATATTTTTATAGTTTAAACAAAAAAGGATTGTTACTATATTATTGTCATGTTATTATTGCTATTGAAATATATTATCTGCATATTTTTATAGTTTAAACAAAAAAGGATTGTTACTATATTATTATTACTATAAAATTTCAGTAGTATTCTTACGCCATATTTCAATGTTATTATCACTACAAAAAAAAATTCAATGTTATTATTACTATAAAATTTCAATATTATTGTCACGACAAAATTTGAATATTAGGGTCACTACAATATTTCACTATTTCACTGTTATTATCACTACAACATATAGTGTTATTTTCACCACGATATTTCTATATTTTTATTATCGCTGCAATTATTCAATATTATTATCACTACAATATTTATGATCAGTTTTATGATCATTGCGATATTTCAATGTTATTGTTATCACTAAGTTTATCAAATTTTTTAGTGTTATCATTGCAATATTTAAGTGTTATTATCAATACAATGTTTCAGTGTTATTATTATTACAAAGTATTTCACTTTTATAATCACTGAGATATTTCAGTGTTATTACTAGCGTTACGATATTTTCCACTGTGTTACCACTTCAATATTTCACTGTTATTTTCAGTACAATACTTCAGTGCTATTATCAATATAATATTTCAAATGTTATTTTCACTATAATATTTCGATGTTATTTTCACTATAATATTTGAAATGTTATTTTCACTACAATATTTCGATGTTATTTTCACTATAATATTTCGATGTTATTTTCACTATAATATTTCAAATGTTATTTTCACTATAATATTTCGATGTTATTTTCACTACAATATTTCGATGTTATTTTCACTATAATATTTCGATGTTATTATCACTACAATATTTCGATGTTATTTTCACTACAATATTTCGATGTTATTTTCACTACAATATTTCACTGTTATTATCACTACAATATTTCACTGTTATTTTCACTACAATATTTCGATGTTATTTTCAGTGTTTACAATGCATATTGACTCATACACATTCTTTTTATTTCTTATATTCTTTTCTTTTAAAAACATAAAAATAAATGGAAAGAAATTCTGTTACTGCGTGAATGTTTCAATATACTGACTCAATTGAACAATTTCGATGAATATTTTTTTTATTTTTTAAAAAGGAAAAAAACTTATCCTGCCTGATATATATTACTGACCTCATTATGTTAATAATACAGTCCACTTCATTCCGATCTATGACTAAGTTCTGAAAGAAATTATTTTTATTTTTTATTACTAATTGTGTCAAGGTTGACAATAGCATCAAGTAAGTATTTCTCTGAATGCTCTCTTCCGAAAACATTTGTTCCAAATTGCTTCAATACTTTTTTCTAAGTATTCTTTCCCAAAGAAACTGTTATCACTGACTCAATATTGACAATACATATCAATTAAATATTTTCGCTGAATCTTCTTATTACAAACAATTTATTTTAATATGTTGTCATGGTTTGAATTTTGATAATACATATCTGGTGAATATTTTACTTCATTTTCTCGTAAACGACAGAATTAGTTGCTCCAGTTCTTAGGAAAACGTTACAACAGTTTGTCAAGTCCTCACGAGGTCCTTTTTCGTCTAATCACGAAAGCTAGATACAGCTATGCTGTCTGAAAACGTTACAACAGTTTGTCAAGTCCTCAAGAAGGTCCTTTTTCGTCCAATCACGAAAGCTAGATACTGCTATGCTGTCTCTGAAAACGTTAATTATTGACTATCGTGTTTTTCGCGAAACTTGCACAAATACTACCAAGTCCTGTCTTGGAACTGTTGTATTGTATTTCACAGGACTGGGAACAGTTCATTAAAAATTAACTCCGTGCGCACCACAGGTCGAGCTGCTTGTGCAGAGTGCTTGGGAGTAAAACAAGTTACAGATAACTCGTTCATCAACAGTCAGCAACGTGTAAATTATATATTTCCGAGCACAGAATTACGCTTAGTAAAATATTCTTCGTAGCTGAGGTTTCTAGAAAAAAAAATTTCAAACGCGAAGAAGAAAAATATAAATGGTTTTTCCTTCTGCTTTTTAGCTTTATCAAACAAAGGGTGTATTTTTTTTTACCTCCCCAGCCAGAACAAAAGACCTCAAAACCGTCTGTCGTTAAATTGAGGGAGTGAAAGAAGATAATTGCTAGCTAGTTAATTGCAATAAACCGTTGTGTGCGTAGCACCATTGCACGTGCAACACGTATTCGAACGTAACGGGTCCAGCAATAGCCTGCGACAGCTATTTACAATTAATCTGCAATTTAGAGATATTGTTCCTAGAGTGACGTGACGCGGGGTGCTGTTTTCTTGGCTTCACATTTACAGCAGAGGTCAAAGAGGTCCATCTAGAAGGCACTCAGCCAAAGTTTCCAAAGACCACCCATCAAAGACAAGATTGACAGGACCGTCGTAAGTGAAACTTAAGGTGCGTGTGTGCGCGCAGTGCGTGTGAGTGTCTGTGTGTGTGAATGTATGTGTGATGTGTATACGTATATGTGTGAGGGGTGAGTGTGTGTGTATATATATGGGGGGGAGCGGTGTATTGTGTGTACGTGTTTATGCGTGTGAAGTGTGTGTGTGTGTGTGTGTGTGCGTGCGTGCGTGCGTGCGTGCGTGCGTGCGTGCGTGCGCGCATGCGTGTATTGTTTCATTCCTTCTTGATTAATGAGCACGACTTGAAGCAAGTACTCGAAAGATGGCGCTGACGGAGAAAGAAAATAATACCCGCTTTCAAAAGTGTCAATGGCGGGAAAACTCTGCGCATGACAAAAGTCTTCGTAAGAGAAATTCTCAAAGGGACGTAATATTTCTGCAGTGTTGGAGCAACTCAAAACACTGAAATACCTCTCGAACATGGAGATAAAGCACTTTCCAGGCTCTGGAGGGCCATTCGCTTTCTGGCTGAACCCGAAGTCGGAGGTGGCAGCGCTTAAAGCGAAGTGTAGGGCAATTAAGGCGAGAAAGCGTGTATGGAGCACCTTTATTAAATTGTATATTTATTGTGCTCGTCTGGCGAGAGAACAAAAAGAGCGTGGAAGGGGGAGAGAAGCGACATTATTTTTTTCTTCCATAAAGACCACAGACTAGAACTTAAGAAAACTGAATTTCTTGTCACGAATTTTTGTCACGAATTCGTCGATCTTTTTCTGTAAACAAAAAAAAAACAAAAAAAAAAAAAGATTTTTTTTATAAAAAAGAACGTGCTCATGTCAGGTAACTAGAAACAATGTTCGAGTTTTTAACAAATCAACTTCTTTCCATGGACCGATATTTGGAACTAAATGCGGACATAGAATGAGCACGTGCAGCTCGCTGTCATGATTCAGGATGGGGCTTCATTGACCTGCTTTTACTGAATTGAATACCTGACTGTTAAAGGATGCCCTTTTTCATGAATTTGAAAAGTTACTTATGTCAAATTAAATAAGCCTATCTAAAGATATCATGATGATTTGTTTCAAGTGCGGAGTTTACTTATCAAACAAAAAAAAAACCCTGGGTGTTTAATATTGATTTATGTTTTAATTTGTGGCACATTCTTACCTAATGTCGAACTTGAATAAATGTATTCAGATTTATAAAGTACATCTTGAAATAAGTCATGATATCTTTAGATATTAACTTTGACAGAAGATTATTGTTTGTAGCTACCCTCCTCCGAGAAATAATTCAACAAAATAAACAGCTTTCTATCCGTGTTAATTATTATTTTCTGTATTTGACCAGTACATTTGGGTCTAAGTATTAATTTTTAATAGTGTACTATAGAGTGATGGAACACTAACAAATAGTAATAGCCTATTGTTTATAGTGCACTAAATTAGAATACTATACTAGTTGTAATTACTTTTGTTTAACACTTTATGTTTGTAAGATAATTAAAATTGTGTTAAAATTAATTACCATAAAAATAATGTATTTTACTTCTTTTCTTTTTTTAAATTCGCCTTAACAACATCTCCACCCCATTCTAAAACCGATATTTTTTTATGGATCAGATCCAAGATGCTCAGTGTAATTAGCTCTACTATATTTATGCAGGTCTGCTATACAACATTTAGATCCATTTTAGTATATAGATCTACTATAATTATGTAGATCTACTTTATTATCTAGATCTGTTATACATATATAAATCTACAAAACATGTATTTAGGTCTACTATATAAATAAAATATTAAGACTATATGCGAGAGAATATTTAATATATTTATTAGTAAAGTGACTCAGTTTTTTTTTAGCTTAGGTGTACTATATGTATTTAAATTTACTGTGTGTGTGTGTGGGGTGTGTGTGTGTGTGTGTATCTAGGTCTGCTATATGTATTTAAATTTATTATATGTATCTAGATCTACTATATTAATAAAACAGGCCACTTTCAGGTGTGAACCACTCAAGATTATGTGGGACAGTTTATTTCCACCAAATGGAGGAAAGAATATTTAAAATATTTGTTAGAGTACAAAGTGACACACTTTTCTTTAACTTTATTAATTGTTTAACGTAGGCTGTCCCTCTGGGGAGAGTGTCGTTAGATCGTGATGAAATGTTAATTGCATAATTCCATTAATTAAAGGGTTTTGGTAAGATTTATTCTGTTTTTGTCTTACCTTGGAAGTTTTGATTTCTCTGTGACTAGGCTTATCTTCGGTTTTGATTAACCTGATTTTATCTCTTCTGGTATTTATTTCTATTTATGCCCTGGACCACTGGAAACTGTATCCAAGACTTGTCTCTTGGTATCCTTGTGAAATTTCACCTCTGTATAGATAGATAGATAGATAGATAGATAGATAGATAGATAGATAGATAGATAGATAGATAGATAGATAGATAGACAGATAGATAGATAGATAAATAGATAGATAGATAGATAGATAGATAGATAGATAGATAGATAGATAGATAGATAGATAGATAGATAGATAGATAGATAGATAGATAGATAGATAGATAGATAGATAGATAGATAGATAGATAGATAGATAGATAGATGATATTTGAGATGACCAGTGAGTGAGACTTGTTATCGCAATGTGTTAATAAATTCTTGTGTGCACACTCTATCTTTATACTGAACGGTAACATATATAAATCTAAAGTGGGAGCTAGAAATAAATATATAAAGCCGCCATATGTTTTAATCTTAAAACTTATTCATGGGGTTGTACGTGTGATGGCCGACATCTGCTCGAACTGTAAGAGCACTGTCAATCAAATATCAGTAACTTTTCAACGTCATGGTCCATGAGGCATATCAGTCTGGTATTTGTGAAAAATATAATGTCCTTGCACGAGATAAAATGTCCCTGGTATATATTTTAATTACCTTTTGAATTTATCTTATATATATTATAATAGGCTTGCCCGAGATAAAATGATTCTGGTATAGATTTTAATTACACCTTGAATTAATCTTAGATATAGTAATCTTTAAATATTAAATGAAAGATAATCATTTAATCCAGGGAGAAATCTATTTGTAGTTTATTTATGATATTTCCTGTCTCTCCTGTATACCCAAACTATGCAAGTACATGTGTACATTCTTCTAATCTGTTAGGAGAACGTGAGTACTAAATTATTCTATCAGACATTGCCTTTTTATGAGTTAGTGAGTGAAATTCTACGCACACAGACATTGCCTTTGTAGGAGTTAGTGAGTGAA
Organism: Sinotaia quadrata; assembly: GCA_028829895.1. NCBI lineage: Eukaryota > Metazoa > Mollusca > Gastropoda > Architaenioglossa > Viviparidae > Sinotaia > Sinotaia quadrata. Next base: position 88,865,166 of record CM054177.1, read on the forward strand.
ATTCTACGCACACAGAGAAATGTCATTCGCAACAGAAACACTACTATATCCACCACAATAATATAAAATGCAGAAACACAAAGCACATATGAATTTAATCAATACATATACACTAGATAAAATAAAACATATCTATACACAGAAAAACATTCAGTCCCAATCCCACAACTCCTGTCCACCGATAACTTCCCCAACGCGAAAGGTGGAGAAGAATTTTTGCTTAAATACAGCAAAACACACTAGTGCATCCTGCACCAACTATTTATAGTCAGAAGGAACAAAAGAGCTTAAAATAGAACTGTAGCTCTTCCGCAAGGGTTTCTAATACTAGGCCTGCCTTCGGTCTGTGCATCTGAATTGTTCCTGGCTTGTAACTAGTTCAAAGCTACAAGGAATATAATCACCAGACTTATGCCTGAATTGTTCCTAGGTTGCAACTAGTTCAAAGCTACAAGGAATGTAAATACCAGACTTAGGCTAATAGATTCGACACAATGCTGCTCACCCACGTTTGTGCTCAATAACAACTATCCTCAGTCATTACTCTCTTATTTCTTTTGTCTAGTATCATCACCATCTTGTTTCCTTTGTCTACTGTCATCAATGTCTTACTAACTTTGTCTACTGTCATTACTCTCTTATTTCTTTTGTCTACTATCATCACCATCTTGTTTCCTTTGTCTACTGTCATCAATGTCTTACTAACTTTGTCTACTGTCATTACTCTTTTATTTCCTTTGTCTACTGTCATCACTATCTTTTTTCCTTTGTCTACTGTCATCAATATATTGTTTCCTTTGTCTACTGTCATCAATATCTTCCTAAGTTTGGTCTACTGTCTTAATTTCCCTTTGTCTACTGTCATTTTTCATGTTACCGTAAATTTTGTCATCTCTACTGTCTTGACTAATGCGTCTATTGTCATCTAGGTCATAGTTATAGTCTCTACTGCCATCTATGTAATGTTTCCTTCTGATGTCATCTATGTCTTGTTTCCTTCGTCTACTGCCATCTATCATATTTACTGTATCTACTGTCATCTCCGTCTTGTTTATTTTGTCTGCACTCATCTGTCTACTGTCACCAATGTCTTATTTACTTTGTCTACTATGATATCACTGGCAGAGTAAATTTGCCTATTCCTATTTCCAGGCTTAATTGTTATAATAAATTGTTAAATTGTCAAAAGTGACCCGACTTTGTGCACTCATTATGATGGTATTTTGTAAGTGTCAGAGATAGAGTAAACAACTCGAGGTGAGAATATGCTAGAAACTGCTGATGCAATCCAAACCAGTTCCAATTAAATGAGTAGTTTTTATTATCCAATGGTTCAGATTTACAAGAACGAGACCAGCCAATGGGCTGAGATCAAATGTTTACCTGCTGTAGAGAATTCTATTGTCTAATCACTTTGAATTTGAAGTGGCAAGAAGTCCAGTCATGAAAGGTGTCTTTTAGCTTAAAGGTGAGTTGATTGACTAAATGCGAGAGAATGGACTTAGAGTCAAATTTCAGGTTAGTCCTATCAGAAAATACAAATGGAATTATTAGAGGTAGGTTAATATAATCTTTTACATTACCTGGATTAATCACAACTTTGTCAGTCCTTCACTTGCTTTTGCCAAAATGTCATATTGTCACAATGTCTGCATGTCAACCTATGTCTCCTGCCACATAAATACGTCAAGCATACAGGTCGATATAACAACTCAAGCTAGATTTAAACATAACTTGTGGATAAGCAGTGAAATGGCAATGAGGTTTTCACAGTTCTAACAGAAAACAACGTTGTATTTTATTGCTTTCCCACTTCTTATCTTGACGAATGTAACTTTTAGTCGGGTGGATCGCCTTCTCTCAAAAGCTAGTAATCGCCTTGATACTGTGAAGAAAGGTGATCGTATCAGTCACTAACAAACTCAAGCCAGACATTGATAAACTTGCAAGTTTATATCAGTCACTAACAAACTAAAGCCAGACATTGATAAACTTGCAAGTTTATATCAGTCACTAACAAACTCAAGCCAGACATTGATAAACTTGCAAGTTTATATCAGTCATCAACAAACTCAAGCCAGACATTGATAAAACTTGCAAGTTTATATCAGTCATCAACAAACTGCAGCCAGACATTGATAAACTTGCAAGTTTGTATCAGTCACCAACAAACTGCAGCCAGGCATTGATAAACTTGCAAGTTTGTATCAGTCCAACAACAAACTGCAGCCAGAAATTGACAAAAACGTAAATTTACATCAAGTCACAAGGATCAATGGAATAAATTTCCAAATATTATAATATTGTTATAAGGCTTTATATCTTTGAAAACGATTTCTTTCTTACATAGAAATAATGTACTGATTATTAAAAAATACATGTAATATGCATCAACATTGCAGATGGGAAAGTGTCTTAAATAACAGCTGCTATTGGGGTGTGGTTATGCTACATGACCAAACACTATGAAAGAAGGGAAAGTGTCTTAAATAACAGCTGCTATTGGGGTGTGGTTATGCTACATGACCAAACACTATGAAAGAAGGGAAAGTGTCTTAAATAACAGCTGCTATTGGGGTGGGGTTATGCTACATGACCAAACTAATAAAGTATCGTTTTATTAACCTTGTTATTAACATAAATAAAGCAGTAATGGAAATTTGTCTTCACTATGAATGTAAATAAATAAATATAGAATATGCACTTCACGATGCATGTAAATACAGGTATGATGTAGAATTGTTTTCATTATCAAACAGTATTAAATGATAATATCTTCAGTAAAAATGTATTTTTAATTATGAAGAATGTGTTATGCATATGTAAAGGTGTGAGAGTGTGGATATGTGTGTGCGTGTGTTTGTGCATGTTTGTACATGCTAACGAACAGTCAATCGTCATTTCATTGAACATCATCATCATCATCATCATGGTTGTTAGAATAATTCATGAAATTTTTCATGTCAACTTGTTTTGCAAAAATGTATCTCCTTTTACTCTGAGAAAGCCAAATGTTTTACAATTTACACTTTATTTGCGAGGTAAACACAATATTTCTAAAAGCCCATCCTAATACAGTTTAGTGAACAGTACTTAAGTCATTGACAGATTCATTCGCTTCGTTGTTAAATACGACGACCTGCACAACTCACACACAGCCGTTGCGAAACATTTGGGTATATTTTACGGGTGCTACAATTTAAAGTAAAATGACTTAAGTGGCGATTGACAAACTGAATCGTAAACTGGATCGGTAATTAATCTGGGGCAGCGTTGTGATTAAAAAAAACCTGGTTTTAAAGTATGTAAATTGAGAAAATATCAGATACTTTGAGAAAGAAAAAATGCATTTGACTACCTTTGTGTCTATTTATCATTCATTGATTCTTGTATTTATCTAATTTTTTTACTGATTTACTAATAGGCTTTATTCTAATAGTGCAAGACTGTATGTTTAGATATTTTCTTTAAGCTTTCTTTCTATTCAGAAGGAGACTTTAGTGGATGACGATAGAGTATCTTTGTATAGAATGCAATGAATTCCGATGAATATGGAATGGACATGACATTATATCTAGATATTTGTCATTGCCTTATGTCAGATAATGGCTTATGCAGCCCACACCCACCCCTCCTCTAAAAATAGACTTCATGTAAACCTACTTTCATAAAAGGCTGACCCTTATCCTTAGGCTAGAAACATACATGTAGTTTTCAGACAAATCACTAAATTAACCAATCAAAATACAGCGTAGCCATGCAAACTCACCTGTAAATCGTTAGTCGAATGCAGTTAACCGCCGAGGCAACACGTATTGGGCTCACTGATTTAATAAGTTATATCCAAAGTATTAACTCTTATTGCCAGTTAATAACACAGCAAGAAATCATCTTCTGTATATATTTCTGCTAAAGGTTTGTAGTTTTGCTTGCCTAATTTTACATTCGTGTTTATCTCTTGACATTAACTATATTTTATATCGTCATATTTCGTTCATGATATTAAAATGTATGATGACCATGTAAGTATGAGTGTTCTGTCAGAGAACACAGGAAGACAAATTCTTAGCCCATATGTATTTTACTGGCAGATTGGTACTTTATCTGAGATGTTGATCAATGAGGTGTTGAGCCATGGAACAACACCAGAACAGAATTACTTTATACTGGATGTTGGCTTTGAAGACTATTACACTGCAAAATAACACCAGAGCAGAATGAATCACGTGCCAAGGATCCGTTTAAACGGACTACATGTATACCTGCTAACAACTGTCATTGGGACCCAGATGACAAGTCAGGTGGACCTAAAGTTATGTATTTATAAAGTCAACAACCACACAGCTTCAGACAAGATACAATCAAATTTACTGGAACTTTAATTAAAGTATTTTTAGAGATCACTCAGAAACATTCAGTGTTCTCTTACAATCTCATTTACAGTTCACTCAAACGAATGAACCAAATAACTACTACAGTGCCATATGACTCAAATGAACATTCACTTATGACACCACATGGTTATGATTATGAACTTTTATAAGATATGTGTGTGCGTGCTTGTGTGTGTGTGTGTGTGTGTGTGTGTGTGTGTGTAAATTCTAATTGTAAATATTGAACTATTTGCTATATGTAACCATCCTGTCTTATTTCTTGTGAATACATTTATTGTTGATACATAGACTACTATGTTGGCATGACTTACTTCTTATATGTTGTAGCCTGTCACATGTATTTACTTACTATCCTGGCTGTATTTATCAGGGGGCTCGAGATATCTTCTAGAACTATCATTCTTCTATTCTTCATTATCCATCATTCATCTTTCTAACATGTGTGGCCAGCCAGAAGGTATGTTTTGGGGATTAGCCTAAGGATATGGGCTGCCCGGGGTGATGGAGAATTAACATCGTGCCCATCTCCTTGCAAAATGCCAAACCTTGCACCAGGTCCAGATTAAGAATCCTGTAGGCCCTAGGCACTACAATTTCAGAGGCCCTTGTGATGGATGCCTTTTAGGACCTTATTTGTATCCATATCTGAGAGTCAACAGGATTCGTTTTTCAAGTTCCCTCCAGTGTAACCCTGGTAACGGGAACTCGATCAAACTGAATCAAAACATCTGTACTGGCTATAAAGCAATCAATGTCTGATGAGAGTTCACTTAAGAGCCCAAGACAAATTTAAAATGGAATGTGAAGAAAAATACCCATATCATTAAAAGTGTGTCCCCAAAACAAGGCTAATGATCAAATACATTTATTTTAATCGCCTACAGATCACTGTTCATGAATGGCGGTTCATGGCTACAATATCTCGAGCAGATGTTGAAGAAAAATGTCACTAGTTAATTCCATTTATTCCTGCAATTGGCCAAAGAGAAAACAACCATGGCTGTTGCCCAAATATCCCCACAATCTGATCAGCAGCTCTCCGAATATCTACAGTGCTCTAAAGGGATATCTTCCATTCTTGGGAATGAATTGCAAAGGTAATGTCCTTTCACGATGTTAAAATTAATTTAAAGCTGTTCTGATCAAACCACAGAACATTGGTTGTCTTCCCTTGCCATATTCTCTTTTGATAATAAAGATCGAGTCAAAAATATAATCTCTAAACTGTTAATTTTGCATTTTAACAGTGTGGAAAAGTAACTTCGATTTTATGAAAAGCTGATTAAAACTATCATGCGTCTACTCACTACATATGCGTACTGTCTATTCCTGCTATATAAATGTTAATAAAATATATTTCTTACATGTTACATGTTAAAGTACATCTATTCCTGCTATATAAATGTTAATAAAATATATTTCTTACATGTTACATGTTAAAGTACATCTTTGTTACACTCCCCCATCCCAAAGCCAAACAAATTACATTTAAATTATTTGTATGCCCAAAGTACAGTGCCTATTAGATTCACATTTACAATAACAATCACACAGTTAAAGAGAGATGTACACATACATAAACCTGCACATCTATACCTAATAGATAGATAGATAGATAGATAGATAGACAGACAGACAGACAGACAGACAGACAGACAGATAGATAGATAGATAGATAGATAGATAGATAGATAGATAGATAGATAGATAGATAGATAGATAGATAGATAGATAGATAGATAGATAGATAGATAGATAGATAGATAGATAGATAGATAGATAGATAGATAGATAGATAGATAGATAGATAGATAGATAAGCTTGTGCGAGTATTTAAAAAAAATATGATAAAAATAACAGAACACGTACAATTCGACACCGGAAAATTCAATGATGCTTCTGTGGAAAAAGGATATATACACCTGAGAATACTAGAACATAAAAAAATATGCAGAGCGAAGTAAATTCCAAAGATAAGTCAGATTACAAATAACGAGTTCGACAAGTCCGCTAGTCAAAACTAAATGGGTCTAGCAAAATACAAGTCCGCTAGTCAAAACTAAATGGGTCTAGCAAAATACATGCCCTGAATGCTTACGCAAAGCCTGTAATCAACTACACTTTAGGTATCATAGATTGCACAATAAATGAACTCGAAGTTGGGGGGTTTGGGTGGAATATTCACAATACGTAAATACCTACACGCAAAAGCAGACGTAAACAGGCTCTTATATATCTCGGGAAAATGGGAGAAACCTTGGACTCGACAAAATCAAAAATGTCATTTGAAGGAGAAGCTAGAGATCTTGTGGACTACATCTGGAATAACAACAAAGATAAGCCCCTGACAGAAGCAGTAAAGATGAGCGAATTATACCAACCCCCACAAAAATAATGAAGCATGAAAGAAAACAACAAAACAGGTCTTAGCAAATATCTGGAGCCAAAACATCTCTGAAGATAGTATGCGCGACAAATTGATGAAACATAACAAAACAATCAACATACAGATGTTTGAAAGCAGAAAAAGAAGCACTCATAAAATACGCGCAAGATTAAGCACTAAGCACAAAATCACACAAAACAAAACTCAGGAACATCTTAAATGTTTCCAAATACAGACTGCAAAAATATGCATGAAACAGCAGAACATATAGTATCTGGTTATCAGTTTCTGGCTGGAACAGAATACACATATGGCAGTGTAAATATGTCAATCCCTATTTTAAAATTTAACTGTTATATGAATTGTTAAATTGTCAGAATTACCTGACCTTGGACACTCCTTATGATGGTAATTATGAAAATGTCTGAGTTGAAGTAAACGCTCGAGGCAAGAAAATGCAAGAATTGCTGATTTACTGCAATCCAGCGAGTAGTTTTTATTATCCAATGGTTATAATGTATGAGAATGAGACCAGCCAATGGGCTGAGATTAACAAGTTTACCTGCTGTAAAAATTCTATTATCTGATCACTTTGAATTTGGAGTGGCAAGAAGAAGTCCAGTCTTGAGGCCATTAGCTTGATGAGACAAGTAACCTTTTCTATTTTCATTTCATGTATTATTTGAAACTGCTGGTTCACTGATTGTAAACCATTACACTACTAAACCATGGTAAAGGTGGGAAGTGGTTTGTAAGTTTGTAAGAAAACATATTGAATGTATGGTGGCAAGATATGCTGACTACCTGAACAGTTTATGGTGTAGAGAAGTTGTTCGACATTGCTACATTTATTGTTCTGTTTGAAGGAATTGACACAGTGAAAAGAAGTGCTCATGTAAACTAAGTAGCAGAATAGTGTTTTTTGCAAGCATGGTCATCATCTGGAACTGACTGTTGTGAGGTTATGGAAGTTTCATTGTCTTCTATATCAGTGCAGTATTCATTTGTTGTACTTCTAGGGTTGTGCAAAACCTATTTTGCAGTATCGCTCTCTTCTGGTCCAGTAGCTGCTGTTCACTGACAATATCATCTGGATGGTGTTTGAGCCAGAGTTCATGCATCCTTTTTCTATATCCTCCTGCTATGTCTGATCCAGTATGGAATCAAATTTTGTTTTCTCCATCATGAGTGCGATTGGTATGGGTGTAGTTTGAAGGGAGCCACTTTTCCCTCCAACGATAGTCCCGAGATGGGATTTGAAGCTGTCACCCATCCATGTTTATCAACACAGCTCAGGTAGCTTAACTTTCTGGATGAGGTTTTTCTCCTCTAACCACTGGACTATTGAGACACCTAAGTAGTAGTAGTAGTAGTAGTAGTAGTCCTCTTTATTGTTATTATTATTGAACACTATTATTCATTATTATTACTGAATACGATCGAGTCTATCCGCAAGCTTGAGCCTTTACATCCTCTCTCTCTCTCTCTCTCTCTCTCTCTCTCTCTCTCTCTCTCTCTCTCTCTCTCTCTCTCTCTCTCCCTCTCTATCTATCTCTTTGTCTGTTTGTCTATCTATTTGTCTATCTGTGTGTGTCTCTCCTTCTCTCTCTAGATAGATATATTCATTCCATTTATAGATTTCCTTAATCAAGCAGTCTGTTTCTTATTTATGTACACATTTGCCCATGTATAAAAAAAAAGTAGGTGTCATCACCAAAACTCCAGTAACAAATTACAGTCACCTTTGGTACCTGTTCTGTCTGGAGTTACACTTCACATAGCTCAAGTAATAAATTACAGTCACCTTTGGTATCTGTTCTGTCTGGAGTTACGCTTCACATAGCTCCAGTAATAAATTACAGTCACCTTTGGGACCTGTTCTGTCTGGAGTTACGCTTCACATAACTCCAGTAATAAATTACAGTCACCTTTGGTACCTGTTCTGTCTGGAGTTACGCTTCACATAACTCCAGTAATAAATTACAGTCACCTTTGGTACCTGTTCTGTCTGGAGTTACGCTTCACATAACTCCAGTAATAAATTACAGTCACCTTTGGTACCTGTTCTGTCTGGAGTTACGCTTCACATAACTCCAGTAATAAATTACAGTCACCTTTGGTACCTGTTCTGTCTGGAGTTACACTTCACATAACTCCAGTAATAAATTACAGTCACCTTTGGTACCTGTTCTGTCTGGAGTTACGCTTTACAAACGGAGCGCTAAACAAGCTTTGAAACAGCACCAGTTCCGCTTATGCGAAATTATAATGCTAATAGGCCACAAAAGTAAGATGTGAAAAAGAATCCCATAACTTACACATTACAGTTTGTAAGTTAAAGGAATTAAGTACAATGTATAGGTTAAATAAAAATGGAGAAAATTAGCTACTATTTACTAGATAAAGCCTGCTAATGACTTACTGTTTGTAATGTATTGTTTTAAGAGATAATAAATTACAATATGTATTAAGTAAAAAAATAGTATCATTAATTATAATATGTAGGTCAAATAAAAACAAACATAATGAACTACTATTTATTGGCTAAAATCTGCTATTTGTTATATGAATAAAATTAGACATAACAAGTTGAACTTTGTTAACTATAAACAGAAATATTGAATTTTAATGTGTGAGATGAATTTTCTTTTAAAGAAAATAGCTATTTAACTGCAATTCGCATGGTAAAATTTCTACAAATTTAATTCAGACTTACCGAATTACAATTTTAAGGTAAAATAATGGTAATGAACTAAATGAACAAATAGTATCAATGGAAAATAACTTGCAAGTTAAAAACCAATTATAAGAAACTAATTTTGCAAGTTTCATCTAGCCATGTACTGCAGGATATAACGCGACAAAACATGTAATGTGTTAATGAACAACGCCACTGCAGGGTATAACGCGACAAAATATGTAATGTGTTAATGAACAACGCCACTGCAGGGTATAACGCGACAAAATATGTAATGTGTTAATGAACAACGCCACTGAAGGGTATAACGCGACAAAATATGTAATGTGTTAATAAACAACGTCAGTGCATTTAAACATAAAAATAAAATGTAAACTTAACGCTTGAACGCAAAGCCAATGTCAGCTTGTTGCACTTCATAAAAATAAATCTAATACTAACAGCATTAGAAATAAGTTAGTATCTTAAATTGTAACAGCTGTAACTTTACGGTATATAAATAAATTGAACACTACTAATTTTTTGCTCACGATTTGTCCTACATTGTAACTTCAATTGTACGAATAGCTCTACCGTTTTATGTTCACGGCTGTTTAAAGCTGCAGGTGGGTGGGAGGTAGAATGAACAGAAATCCGGCTGACTACGTAAGTCATAAAATATTCAATGAGTACCTCGTATAAATCGTGACGCGTTTTCGTGACAGTTTTACTCGCAGTTTTACTTCCAGCATCGAAAGTTGACGCCTGGTCGGTTTCTTTACCCATGGCAGAAATATGATACACCACTCTGTGTCACATTAAATTCTGTACATTGTCGCTCACCTCGCCATCATGATCCAAACCGGCTCTAGCATGCTTTATTTGTTTAGTGTTTACTCTCTCTCTTTCTCTCTCTCTCTCTCTGACACACACACACACACACACACACACGCGCGCGCGCTACCCATCTATCGCTATATGTGTGTGTTGTACTGTGTACTGTTGATCAGCATCCTACGAAAAGAATATTATATTAAAAATTATGTATTCATGAATCCGCCACTCTAACATTATTCTATAGATAGATAGATAGATAGATAGATAGATAGATAGATAGATAGATAGATAGATAGATAGATAGATAGATAGATAGATAGATAGATAGATAGATAGATAGATAGATAGATAGATAGATAGATAGATAGATAGATAGATAGATAGATAGATAGATAGATAGATAGATACAAATGCATAATTAAAGACGTTGTTCCGAGGTTCTGACGTCGATAACTCCCCGTTGGCCTTGTCACGATAAAAGTGGGATAGTAAATGCGAGAGACTAGTTCGCGGACTATTACATTAACGAATCTTGAGATGGTACAAACGTTTTGCAAATTTCACCGAGATTTATTATTTATTTAATTTTTAAATTTTAATTTAATATTTTCTCAAACAGAAATTATTCGCAATTTTGCAGTTACGATCCTGAAATTATATCTAAATGAAGTTGTCTGATGGACCGACTGATGGATAAAGGGTGAAGGGTGGCTGACGGACGTACTGACAGATAGATTCAAATGGGTTGACGGACAGACGGGTGACGATGGCAGGAGATACACAAGCCTATAGATAGACAGACAAGTATGCTTTAGTGACATCGCTATTGTTAATAATAAAAGCTCAGGAAACATAAACTATATGTCGATGAATGTTCAATTAGCAATCCTATTGAACTTATAATTAGAGTATAAAATCTACAATTTTATCATATTAAAATACGACACAGCTACAAAGCAGTAACAAGTAAAGCTGGCATATGTAAGACTGAATTACACCTCTACATTATTACAATGTGACACAAGTAATTGCAACTCTACAGTTTCAAAATACAACACAGATACAAAACAGCAATAAGAAAAGCGGGTATATGTAAGACTGAATTACACCTCTACATTATTACAGTACGACACAACTACAAAACAGTAAAAAGAAAATCGGACTTATTTGAGAATGAATTGCAGTTTTACATTATTAATAAAACCCGACACAATATACAATGACAGGCATTTGGAAAACTACTTCCATAACTTCCATAAATCTTCCCCAACATTGAAGGCCATCAAGAAGACGAAAAGTTTCCACGCAATTCCTTGGGGGGGGGGGGGGAAGAAGTCGACGTAAAGAAGAAGAATATACTCGAGCAGTCAGGAATATCCTTCTCTAATCGGTACTTATCTACACAAAAATGAACTATCACAAGATACCTGTCATAACAGTGAAACAGTATACAAATGTACTCATAATATGAACTATAGAGATTAGCTACTTAAGCGATGAACTGTAATATAAACTGCAAAAATATTCAGAAAATGCTATATACAGCTTTAGAAGTCCATCTTTAAGTATAGTGCGTGACTAATTAGAAAATACAGCACTCACGTATAGTAAAACTGTACTTTAAAAAAAAATAACTTAAAGGCCAAGTGAATAGTAATCTACTTGAAATATATATTTATAAAATCCAGATATTTTAGTATTGTCAACATTTCTAAACATCCAGGCAAAGTTTAGATAACCAGCAAATGTTATAAATACTGGTATGTTAAGGTTAAAAGTGGAATAGAAACCAAAGCTCTTCACTATGTACGAGATCGTCATATGACGTCACAAAGTGGCTAAAATGCTTTGAACTGCAATCCAGTTAAGGTTACTTCTTTGTTCCGTGTGCGGTTCAGGTTTGCAATAGCAATGGACACTCGCGTCAAGCTCGGTTTCCTTTCGTCAAGTGTCATAAATATAAATTACATACCTTCAATATAAAAGTGTGGCTTCGAACTCATCTGTGTCATCATTAAGCTCCTTTGTGTACATTGGTAACATCGAAAATCTCGATTTTGGTTGCATATATTGCAATATTAATTGGGATTGTGACTTTAAAATTTTACATATATTATCAGAACACATCAGTCTATTGACTGAGCTTATTTGCATGCTTGGCCTAGATTCCTCTACAGTTGGTCTTTAAGATTTAAATTTTTAATGCATGTTATCTTTTCTATACTCGTTTAAATTTTATTATTTTCTCTTCTTTAATTGCCAGTAAGTTTGTTTCAAAGGAATAAAAAAAACAACAATAATTTAACTCATTTATTTATTTATTTTGAAACAATTACTCTTGGAAAGTTAATAATTTTCAAATCCACTATGGATTTCCTTATAAATTATTGTATTTGTCTTTATGCAAGTAGTTTTAAAAGTAGCACTTTTAAAAAAAAAAATGTTGCTGCCAATAAATCTAAAAACGCTGCCGACTGCAGGCATAAATCATGTACACGGAGCAGACCTGTTCCTCGTCATAAACCACCCAAGTACGTACCAGCAGTTTCAAACTAAAGGGACCTAACTCCAATTCGTTTTCTTTTCAGAGACAGCGAATACGCGGGTAACTCTTTCGTGTCATAAAGTGAGTCGGACGTGGCCCGCGACCTTCAGTGCCGTAAACTTGTCTGAGTCTCGGCTAATCGATTATTGATGGACTTACCCTGTAAGAGGAAGACGGTGTTTTTGCTTCTAGACAACTTGTTCTCTAATGTTTTTCTTTTTCCTTTCCTCTTTATTTGGCCCTTCAAGTTTATCGTGGTCCCAAGAAAACTACTAACTGTTTCGGGTGTGGTGATAGTTTAGCCTGAATTCGACAGACACCATTGCAAATAAACACATTCCAGTTATTTCTAGAGCATTTGAGAACTTCTCTAAATTTAATGGTGCGTTTACATTTTTCGACAAACTGTATTAGGTTGAGGTGCGGGTTTATTTTATTAAAAAAAATATAACGGGGGCTGTGGTAGTAATAATAAAGTTAATGAAAGTGGTAGAGGTAGAGGTGATGGCGGTGGTTTGTGGTGACGGTCTGTTATGAGGATAACGATGATGGCCATCGTGGTGAATGTTAATGGAAATGATAGTGATGATGATGCACTACTGATTGCGATGATAACAATGTTCGATGATAACGAAGTTCGATGATGATAAAAGAAGATGATGATGATGACGACGGCGATGGTGGTGATGATGATGGTTGTGGTGGTGGTGAAAGTGGAGGTAATGGCGGTTAGGTATTGTTAGGAGTGGAGTTCACTGTGATTGGGTTAGCCAGTGGTTGTGGTGGTGGTGATGGTATGTAGAATTAATGAAAATTACGAACAAATCACAACGATAGTCAAATTATTGACTGATTAATTCATTATGATGTAGGAGAGGTGGTGTCGGATGATGTTATTGATGAAGATGTCAGGATGGAGGGCATCATCGAGGCTTTCAGTGAGAAATGTTAATTGTGTTTTTGTTATTGTTTTTGATGATGATGATGATGATGATGATGATGATGATGATGATATGTTTTAATTATGTTCGTTTTTCTTTTGAGGGCAGGAGATAGATAGATAGATAGATAGATAGATAGATAGATAGATAGATAGATAGATAGATGTGTGGGTGGATGGATGTATGGATGGATAGATAGATAGATAGATAGATAGATAGATAGATAGATAGATAGATAGATAGATAGATAGATAGATAGATAGATAGATTGCTTGATAGATCCATTAGCAGTTTGAAATCGGTGATAATAGGCAGTTGGTTGCAAAATTGCTCTATTAGATTTAAGTGTTTGTGGAAGCATTAAATATATGTGGACCGAGGAACCTGTTGAGACAGGTGAAATGTGTTGTGTAGATAGTGTGGCAGCATTATACAAAGAGTGGATCAGAAAGTTTCTGCATTGATTATTTTGTAAAACTATTATGTTGGCCACACTCTGTATTCTGCACGCGGGTCCAAGCATGAAACCACTACGGCCTACGTGACTGAAATGTTCTCAATCCTGATCGGTCAGTTTTGTGTCGCCGTAATAGAGTTATCTTGGCCGCTCCACTTTGTGTGAGTGCCAGAGAATAGCAGCTTGCAGCGATTTGAATGTAGACTTCCAGGACAATATGGAAACGATTCTTTGACTCAGCAGATTGTATACAGAATAGATAATTATGTTCTGAGTGGCCTTGAACAAGTATCAGTAATGAAGAAAGATGTGGATACCCATGTCCCAATGTGGATACCCAAAAGAAAACATTAACAAAGTCCCTACCAGGGTTCTTCATAATCAACGGGTGAAGCAGTGAAGCAGTGACCATCGATAAAATGGTGACTGTCAGTGAAGTGGTGACTATCGATAAAATGGTGACTGTCAGTGAAGTGGTGACTATCGATAAAATGGTGACTGTCAGTGAAGTGATGACTATCGATAAAATGGTGATTATCAGTGAAGCAGTGACGGAGGCGTTGTTTGTCACTCAACTACCAAACATTTTCGTCTGACTGCATATAGTCACTAAGCCTGTAGATTACTGAGCTAAGTGTGTTGAAAGAGAGGGAAACTAAAGAGGAAAGTGTTGCTGTATACATGTATATTGTCGGTTCACCGACAAATGCGCGCCGACAAAATCGCGATGGACAAAAGCGCGACGACGTATTCTATCCTTAACTCTAACCCTAACCCTTAATCATAACCCTAATCCTAAGCCTAACTCTAACCCTAACCCCTAATCATAACCCTAATCCTAATCCTAACTCTAACCCTAACCCCTAATCATAACCCTAATCCTAACCATAACCCTAAACATAACTTAACCCTAAACTAACCCTAACCCTAACCCTATCGCTCATTTGTCGGTGCGCGCATTTGTCGTTCGCGCATTTGACGGGTCACCATATTGTCAGTGCAATATTGGATTTTTTACAAATAAACTGCGGATACTTTCTCTTTCACCCTCAAATTTGCGGATCATTTAATCTATTGACACATCTGCAGTAAGTAGTGCAGGTCTGTTTAAAATATTTATGGACCAATTCAAGTTTTATTTAAGATGTAGTAAGTCAGCATATTATGGACCAACTCAATTTTATTACAGGGGTAGTAAGTCATCATATTTATGGACCAACTCATTTTTTTATTACAGAGGTAGTAATTCAGCATATTTATGGACCAATTCAAGTTTTATTACAGGGGTAGTAAGTCAGTGGCGTAGGTGCAGTGGACAGAGGGAATAGAAGGGTGATAGTGACCCAAAAATCATCTAGAACATTTTAGCATGTAGCAGCTGGAGATGGATGAATGTGCCAGAGCTGGAGGGAATCAATTATGTTGCAGAATTCTTGCCGTGTGTCGGCCTTGGAAGACACTCATCCTACAGCGTTTGTTACTGCATGAAGCTTCCACCCCACCCCACCCCACCTTCCTTAATCAAACGCTTGAGACAATTGCCTGTCAATGGTCCCTGTCGTGGCTCTGGCCTTCCCATATTTTTTTTGTTGTTGGCGAAAATCGAAAATAAACGAACTGGTAGTTTTGTGTACCATCGCGTTAGCTCATTGACATTTTAGAGGGTGTCTTAGCTGGTTGTAGTCATAAAAATAAGTGAGATGGTCATTGTTTTGAACTCCCATGGATATAGATCATTTGAGATTGTGTACCTTGGAACCAAATAACGACAAAAGTTTGAGCTACAGTGGGGAGCCTCAGAAACCGTGCTGTCTTTCGGTAAAATCCGTTAATCCATCTTTCTTTCGCACACAAAGGATTAATAAATTGTTGTTTTTCATATGTGTGTGTGTGTGTGTGTTGCGTGTGTGTGTGTGTTGTGTGTGTGGTGTGTGTGGTGTGTGTGTGTGTGTGTGTGTGTGTGTGTGTGTGTATATGGCTAGATGTTTGATGGAATTATTGTTTAGTTAATAACGGTATATAGCTAAAATACGAATTTTTAAAAACATGATGAGAGGAATTTTAATTATATTTTGAATGCCAGAAACATGCAATCAATTCTAATGCTATATGCACGACAGAACAGGCAGTTTTAGTGTTGTATGAATGACAAAACAGGAATATTTAATATTGTATGCAAGACAAAGCATGCAGTCCTAATGCCAAATGCAAGACGAAACAAGCCGTTTTAATACAGAATGCAAGACAAAACAGGCACTTTTAATGCCGTAAACACAACAAAGCAGGCAGTTTTAATGTTGTTTGCACAACAAAGCAGACAGTTCTAATGTTGTATGCACAACAAAGCAGACACTGCTAATGTCGTATGCACAACAAAGCAAGCAGTTTTAATGTCTTATGAACAAGCAGGCAGTTTTAATGTTGTATGCACAACAAAGCAGACAGTGTTAACGTATGCACAACAAAGCAGACAGTGCTAATGTTGTATGCACAACAAAGCAGGCAGTTTTAATGTTGTACGCACAACAAAGCAGAGAAAATGTTGTATACACAACAAAGCAGACAGCTTTAGTGTATGCACAACAAAGCAGGCAATTTTAATGTTGCATTCACAACAAAGCAGGCAGTTTTAATGTTGTATGCACTACAAAGCAGGCAATGCTACTGTTATATGTACAACAAAGCAGGCAGTTTTAATGTTATATGCAGGACAAAGGAAGCGGTATTAATATTATATGCATGACAAAACAGACAGTTCTAAAGATGTATGTTCCATCAGAAGAATAGTTCTAATGCTGCTTGCACCATTAAACGGACAGTTCTAATGCTGCTTGTACCATTAAACGGGCAATTTCTATTTTGTCCAATGGACGCAGCCCGTGTCATTAGAGCTAAGCCGCGAGCAAGTGATTAAACTGGTGTAAAATTCGTGAAATAAACACTGCAATCTAAACAGCGGGATATCCGTAAATAAACTAATTCGCGCTCTCGCTCTCTCGCCCCCCAGCCCTGAGAAGAGGCGTTGCTTTCATACACAGGCTCCACTGCCTACACGGAGAAGATTGGTTTAACCCTTTTAACGTGAGTCGTTCTTGATGGCGTGCATTTACTTGAAGGACTGACTGTCTGTCCTCTCCACAAGCACTACCAACACAAGATTAGAGTTCAAGTACACTAACATAAAATGTTAGTAAAACACACAAGCATACACACAACCATATACACATATACAAGTATCCTCACAGCCATACACATACAACCATAAACATACACAACTATACACTTAGCCATAGACACTCGCACAGCCATATGTGCACCCACACATACAACCATAGACACACACAAACAATCATAGACACACGCACGCACACAGCCACATATACACAACCATACGTACACACACAACCATAGACAAACACACAACCATACACACATACAGCAATGGACACACCCATAGACACAAAAACCACACACACTCTAAATACGTTTGTTGGATAGTATAGAAAGTACGCCATAGCTGACAAAAACCACACACACACACACACACACACACACACTAAATACGTTTGTTGGATAGTATAGAAGTACACGATAGCTGACAAAAATTATTCAACAGTAGCAAACCTCTAATTTCTGTCTATTATATAAATATGCGTGCATGTATTTAAGATGTTAGTTGTGCTTTTCTTCAATTAATAATGTGCGTGAGAGACAGTATTATGGGGTTGGGGTTTTTTGCATAATGATATTTGGTTTCTTGGTCTGAACACTAACCCATTCCTATTTAGTCTTATTGTAGATTTTATTTTGAAAATATCAAGGTAGGAAAATAATTCAATTCATTTTATATTCACCTGTCCTCAACACATTTCGTTTTGAGAACAGTATAATTGTTTGTGTTTACAACATATAAACAGCATGATATCTGACTATCTCGATATCAGTTATAGGGGAAGTCACTCAATACAAATACAGATAATTCAAAGTTCTGATTATTTCATACTAAATTAAGATTCAGTCCCAATTCAACTAACGTTGAAGTAAAGTGACATTATTCACAGTTTTTACAATAAATACTGGCTTAATCCATAATAGCTTTCTTACATTTGCTAATCAATTCTATATTTCTCCCCTAAAATGATGTATTTTTCTTTTCGTTTGGTTTCCTAGACAACATAACGCTTTTCACTCCTCGTACTTGTGGCTACAGTAAACTAAATATGGCCACCCGAAATAAACATAGCGAACTAATTTCGTTACGTCAGTGTATAAGGGGTGTCCTTTCTGCCTCTATTGTGTGTGTGTGTGTGTGTGTGTGTGTGTGTGTGTGTGTGTTACGCTCTCACTCACCCCAAAAGCCGCAATAGACCTTTCATCTGCACGATTTTCTCTCTTGGGCTGCTTCTAGGGGAGCCCCAAAGCCTCGCAGTGCGACTGAGGTAGAGGGCAGGAGGGCTGGCGGAAGGGGGTGAAACAGGTAGCACCTATTTGGAGCACACCCTCAACCGCCCTCCGTCGGGGGTGGTGGGCCGAAGCCGTCTTTCCCCATTCTCGGGAAACTCTCTTTTATTCTGCGCAAAGCGTTTTATTACTTAAATAAATTAGTTTCCATTATAACGATAGAATATTCAATACAAACGTGTGTAATAAAGTCTGTCTAATGACCTTTTCTAAATGTTGTGTAAAGTCTATTTAATGACCGTTTCTAAATGTTGTGTAAAGTATACTTATTGCCTCTCATTCTCTGATGCTTTTCTGTTTCTAAATATATCTTATTGGTGTTCGGTTACTAAACAATGTGTGAAGTAATCTCATTTGTAGTTTGTTTATAAATTTTACATAGATTGTAAGATTCTTCTTTTTGCTAAGTGACGTGTATTGTCTGTCTCATTGCTTGTCTGTTTCCAAATGTTACATAGATTGTCAGACTCGTTGTTGTAAATGACGTGTAATGTCTGCCTCATTGCTTGTCTGTTTCTAAATATTGCGTAAGGTCAGAATGAATGCTTGTCTGTTTCTAAATGTTGTTTGAATGTCTGTCTCAATGCTTGTCTGTTTTTAAATGTTGTTTGTATGTCTGTCTCAAATCTTGTCTGTTTCTAATTGTTGTTTGAATGTCTGTCTTAATGTTTGTTTCTAAAAGTTGTTTGAATGTCTGTCTCAGTGCTTGTCTGTTTCTAAATGTTACGTGTGTCTGGTAGTTTGTTTGATAGTCTGATCTGCGTTAAGTATGTCTACTTTTCTGCTTCTAAAAGTTGGGTGAAGTATATTTCCTTGTCGGTTTCTAAATTTCTATGAAGATTGAAAGGCTGTGTGCTTGTCTGTTTGTACGTGTGAAACTGTATGCTTGCCAGTTCTGCTCTGTTGGATAAGTATGCCTGTGTTCAGGTCGGTTTCTAATGTAAAACGGTGTAGTGTTGTTTAGTGCTGGTGAAACAAAGGATGTCGTTGCAGATGAAAAATTAACTAGTAAGCTGTTTTCTTGTTTTTCGTTTTCTTATTTCTCTTTTTATATCACTCTTTTGTTATCATGCGTTCAATTTATCAATCCAATCAGCAACATTTTCACACGTCACTTCCTGGTTACAATGTCTTTCTTCAAGAAGTTTTAAATTTTAATTCCAAAATTTCATCTTTGCAACTGTTTATAATTTATAATCGAACACACATCAAATGTACACGTGTGCGATTTGTGTGTGTTATGATGTTAAAGGAATATACTGGTTTTACCTTACATCATCTTGTATTCATTTTAACACATCTCTACTGACCACCACATATTAGTGACTAACGATAGCATTAGCTCGAGCCTCTGTCATTTCAGTTGCAAACGCTTTGTTTCCTGATAGGGGTGTCAATGAACATAAAGGAAACCAGCCCTGTGTGTCTTGGCATTCACAAGTATCGGCTACTATTTGGTGTGGACATATCGTTAGACAGGGGGCTAAACTCTTTGCTTTCTTTTGTGCCAGGGTGTCGTGTTCAATATGCAGCAATTGCAGGTAACTCAGCGAGAGTGAAGACTGTTTCTTTTCTTTTGTGGCGTGGGGTTATCTGATCTTGTCACATGACCCCCTGCCGGAAGCGGTGTAGCCCGCAGCCGCGGGAGCGCGGTGTTCTAATTGGGTGGGAGGAGCCATGGGAACGGTTCAATTTACACTGCTTGTTCAAGCGAGCCGGCTTTTCTCGCGTTATGATTAATTCATCAACTGTCGCAGTTTATTTGGGGCTCGGGCCGGCGACGCCCGTCACAATACAAGCTGAGATTGAGTTGGCTGCGGTGGACGGCAAGCTGCGCCATATCGACTCGGCAGCTGAAAGCCGCAAGATGGAGATTATGTTTGCAGTGGTGATGGTATTCTAATTTGTCTCTATATAAATAAAAATATATAAAGAAAGTAATTATTCACGTTTTTGTTGTTGTTATATTTTGTTGTTTGTGTGTATTGTCCCCTAAATGTACTGGTCTCTTTTATTTTACCTTAACATTCAAATTCTTATTTAGTCTTTGGGTGTGCTTTTGTACAGGGAAGTAACTCTGATAGATAGATAGACAGGCACACGGACGGACGAATGGATGGATAGATAGATTCTGTTTCTCTACGAAATTATTAATTTAGCAGTAGTGATGTTAACTGAAGTAGTAGAAGTATGAATATAGCGAGCAGTAACGGAAGTACTAATATTAATATTGATGATTGTTTGTCTCTGTATTCAGTAGATGCAGTATTGATGTTAACAGAAGTAGTGGTTTTATTTTATCTCTTGTAATCAATTAGCAAACTGTTGTTGTTTGGAGATATTTTTTATTTTATAAAACTGTACTGTCTACAAGGTTGTTGTTTTTGTTTGTTTGGGATTGATTGTGACCGATAGGGTTTTACTGTAAGATGAAAAATACAAAGGAGAGTAAGATGACAAATCGAATAGTTAATATAGATGTATATTAAAAATGAATAAATACACACTACTTTGCATTGTCTTGTAGAAAACTATTCTTCAATGACTATTATATTATTAATACCACTCATCGCCATTATATATTATTAATGTCACTCACCACCTTCATATACATATTATTAATATCACTCACCACCATTATATACATATTATTAATGGCATTCAACACCATTATATACATATTATTGATATCACTCACCACCATTATACATATTATTAATGTCACTCACCACCATTATATACATATTATTAATATCACTCACCACCATTATATATTATTAATATCACTCATCAATATTATATATTATTAATATCACTTACCACCATTATTTATATATATTATAAATTAATACCACTCACCACCATTATAAATTATTCATATCACTCACCATCATCATATATTATTAATACCAGTCACCACCATTACTTATTATTACTATCACTAACCACTATTATATATTATCTATTATTAATAAAAATGTAGATAATTCGCATGATGTCTTTACGCTGTTTGCTTAAAACAATATATATTCTTCGTCACACGCACCCTGTATTACCAATGTCTCCCACATTTATCGACGAAGCAGTCTTCACACAGACGTCACTATATCAACAGCGACGCAGGTCAAGAAAAATTGTATTTGCACTATCTTTACTTTTTACAGAAAGATTACTTACTCAGGGTCGTGCTTGTTTTCATACTAGTGAGTGCGTCCTTTGTAAAATTCTTGCTAAGATCAGGAATAGGATTGGTGTTTTCAACAGGAAGTGCGTCAATCTCTCTCGATTACATGTGTCACGAAAGTCTTGGCTTTTGCCGGAAAGCCGAGATGATGTACTGTAAAAGGTCACGGATCAAATTTCAAGCTACATGAAATTAGGCTTTGAAAATTTATTAAATCTTGTACAAAGTACAAAGGAGAGTAAAATGACAAAGTATAAAGGAGAGTAAGATGACAAAGTATAAAGGAGAGTACGAAATCAAAGGACCAACTAATTCACCCACCAGTCCAAACAAAACAGCATGAAATAAAGACAAGTCCTATTTGTAAAAAAAAAAACTACACAAACCAGAACAACTACAACAAAACCGTATCAGTGAGAAAAATATCAATATAAACATTAACAACAAAACCGTATCGAAAACATCCCCCCTCCCGACCATATAAAACAAGAGCATCCAAATTCTATCAGAAACAAGAACAAAATGACTCAAACAAATAAGAAACAGTAAAACCCTATCGGTCACAATCAATCCCAAACAAACAAGAAACAGTAAAACCCTATCGGTCACAATCAATCACAAACAAACAAGAAACAGTAAAACCCTATCGGTCACAATCAATCCCAAACAAACAAGAAACAGTAAAACCCTATCGGTCACAATCAATCCCAAACAAACAAGAAACAGTAAAACCCTATCGGTCACAATCAATCCCAAACAAACAAGAAACAGTAAAACCCTATCGGTTACAATCAATCCCAAACAAACAAGAAACAGTAAAACCCTATCGGTCACAATCAATCCCAAACAAACAAGAAACAGTAAAACCCTATCGGTCACAATCAATCCCAAACAAACAAGAAACAGTAAAACCCTATCGGTCACAATCAATCCAGAACAAACAAAAAACAGTAAAACCCTATCGGTCACAATCAATCCCAAACAAACAAAAACAGTAAAACCCTATCGGTCACAATCAATCCAGAACAAACAAAAAACAGTAAAACCCTATCGGTCACAATCAATCCAGAACAAACAAAAAACAGTAAAACCCTATCGGTCACAATCAATCCAGAACAAAAAAGAAACAGTAAAACCCTATCGGTCACAATCAATCCCAAACAAACAAAAACAACAACCTCGTAAACGGTACAATTTTATAAAATAAAAAATATCTCCAAACAACAACAGTTTGTAATTGATTACAAGAAATAAAATAAAAAATATCTCCAAACAACAACAGTTTGTAATTGATTACAAGAAATAAAATAAAAAATATCTCCAAACACCAACAGTTTGTAATTGATTACAAGAAATAAAATAAAAATTATGTCCAAACACCAACAGTTTATAATTGATTACAAGAAATAAAATAAAAATTATGTCCAAACACCAACAGTTTATAATTGATTACAAGAAATAAAATAAAAATTATGTCCAAACACCAACAGTTTGTAATTGATTACAAGAAATAAAATAAAAAATATCTCCAAACAACAACAATGATAGTTTGCTAATTGATTTCAAGAGATATTCACTAAAAACAATGTCATGTGTTTAGCATACTACATATGAGCATCTTAGTTCACAATTTCTAGAAATAATAGTCTACTCACATAATACATCTCTATGTAAAACGCAAGTCCACTCTCTCTCAATCAGTCAGTCAACTCACCATTAAGCTAAAGGCCGCCTTTCATGACCAGATTTCTTGCCACTCCAAATTCAGACAATAGAATTTTTTTAGAGCAGATAAATGTGGCTCTTAACCCATTGGCTGGTCTCGTTCTTGTCAATCTTAACCATTGGATAATAAAAACTACTCATCTAGTTGGAACTGGTTTGGATTGCAACAGCAAGTTCTATTATCCTCCACCTAAGTTGTTTATTTTCAACTTTGACACTTAGAAATATCATCATAATGAGTGCCCAAGGTCGGGTCACTTTGACGTTCAACAATTTATATAACAATCAAGCCTAGAAATAGGGATAGGCAAATTTTTCTCTCCTACACGTTCTAATAGCTGTGTTAGCTATCCGATATGAAAGAAGTGTGCAGTGGTACCATTAATTATTCGTTATAATAGACTGCTGTGTTAGCTATCCGATATGAAAGAAGTGTACAGTGGTACCATTAATTATTCGTTATAATAGACTGCTGTATTAGCTACGATATGAAAGAAGTGTACAGTGGTACCATTAATTATTCGTTATAATAGATTCGTGCTAGCTATCCGATATGAAAGGTGTGTGAAGTGGTTACATTAATTATTCCATGTGAAAGAGTGCACGGTGTTAAGTGAATTATTCCGTTTGAAAAGACCGTTTCGGATTACATTCACTTGCATATACTAGTAACTAGACCAGAATATTCTCCTTTCAATTTTGCTGTACTTTCATCGGAACATATTGAAAACAACGATATTTGTTGTTTATTTACCAATGTTGAGGAGGACCCATATAAATAACTAATGTTCTACAAAGGAATTACAAATAAGTACGCTACAACACAATATCCATTTGTTTGACATTGATAAGACACTGAGTGTTCTGAACTTTAATAATTGAAGTAAGTATACAGAACACAACCAGATGTACCGTGAGATCTGCTTAGTAATTAAAAAAAAAAAACACCATATTCCACGCGGTCACACTGCCAACAATTAATTCCTATGAGAGACATTTACGTAAACTACTAGGGTCATACAAGGCACTCGTTTATTCGTTCTTTCTATGAATCGATCCCCTCCCCCCACCCGCCTTTAAACATACGGACACACAAACTTGCAAATTCTAGCAA
Source organism: Sinotaia quadrata (assembly GCA_028829895.1). Lineage (NCBI taxonomy): Eukaryota > Metazoa > Mollusca > Gastropoda > Architaenioglossa > Viviparidae > Sinotaia > Sinotaia quadrata. Next base: position 88,889,887 of record CM054177.1, read on the forward strand.
ACTTTTAATTAACAAATGTTTCAGCAATAAAACGGAACAAATTTATTGCACGACACAATATTTTAAATCAATCCAAAACAAGTTCTTAGCCAATCACAGTCAGTCCTTCATAATCTAGGTAATTAACTTTTCAGATACAAAATTCATAAAAACTTTCCAGTGTAATCAATGTAATCAATATAAACAACAATAATCTCCTCCCCCCCCCCCCCAACCAAAATAGAAAATACAAACAAGCAAACAGCAAAACACAAAAGATCTCCACCCACTCTCTTTCATTATTACATAATTATTCTATCAGTGCCGTGTGCACTCTCTTCAGCGTCACATCAAATGACGTCATCACCATTCATCACATAATTAATTTGTCACTAATGTATATTCTTCCACATCACACAAAATGGTCGTTACATATTATAATTAATCAGTCTATTCCTCTTTCAGCATATCGCAAAAAGCCTATCTGTCAATTGTGTGTACTCTTCCATATCACAAAACTGATGAAAGGATATAAATATCCTGCGGCAAAATTACCTTCAAATATACACGGAAGGGGGGATCTTGATTGGAGGTTTGATTGCCATATATGGATAGCTGCTTTCTGCCGAATGACGTAGACAAAACGGGGAGCATATAATTTTACCACTACCAGTTGTCGTTCACTGCATTGCTGGCGGTTAAGAAGGGTTGAAAGATAGTGAGTTGATCAAAAACATTTTTAGAAATCAATACCAAGTATGGAGGCTTACTGTCTTCAGGAGATTACAATCTCCAATGGAATTACAATCTACAAGTGAAGCAATTCCGAAAAGCAAGACAAGATGTTTTAGGGTCGCCATTGCACCAGTGGGGGAGATGTCGACGGAAAATACGATCAGTGGACCTTGAAAATAAATATTAGTACATTTATTGTGACGGCATACCGAGGACATTGGTGTCTAACCTCTCTAATAAATACTTTGTCAAGTACAAGAAACTGTCTCCTAAGTAACTGCTTTCTCTTCGTCGTTTTCTTATCGTCGCGTTATTAGTCCTTCCTAGTTTCCTGACTTCAGTTGTGTATGTGTGTGGGGGGGGGGGAAGGGGGGGGAGAGAATAGGTTAGGCCTGAGTTTAGGTGAATTTTGAGGGGAGGGTATCGCAACCATTCATTGTTTAAATGATCAGTGAGTTTAGTGAGCCAGGGAATCAGGGTATTCAGTGAGTTTAGTGAGCCAGGGAACCAGAGTGTTCGGTGAGTTTAGTGAGCCAGGAAACCAGAGTGCTCAGTGAGTTTAGTGAGCCAGGGAATCAGGGTATTCAGTGAGTTTAGAGAGCCAGGGAATCAGAGTGTTCAGTGGATTAATATAGTGCTCAAAGGAGTAGGCGAGGCCATGGGGCTCTAGATTGAATAATTAAATGAATAAAGTTAATATAATTAATACGTTAACCATTGTCATGTATAGACCTAACACATATTTCGAGTAGCATTCGTCTCCACATACGTCATCACCAGCAAAGTTCAAATGCCTTGCTTTTCAATTCGTGGGGCGGCGGGGAAGGTGGGGTAACTATTATAAAATACTCGTGCTTCCTGATAGTGCAATCACCCACCGGGAGGGGGGGGGCAGTTGAGGGTGCGCGCCAAACTGGTGCGACCTTTTTCACCCCTTCCAGCAGCCCTCCCGACCTCCACCTCGGAACGCAATGTGAGGCTGACGAAATGATCAACGCAAGCTCCAGTGGTGCTGTTACATTGCTATCGATCACACCTACACCCTCCTCACCCCCCGATAGTGCAGTTCTTCATTTTTATTTAACTTTTGCGCGTGACCTCACTATATACCGCAACCAAAGAGAAATAGTCAACTCTTATTAAGCATATACCCCGCCCCTCCAGGTTTGATCCTTGGCTGGGGTAGTTATCTCCCTTCCAATGGTCCGTCCCACAGAGGTTCCAATAATAAATTCTAACTGTACAAAATAACTCCTACTGAATATCAAAGTATATATTCATAATCTGAATTTATTTGTCTTCAAGGAGTTGTCTCTCCATTAGTGTTTGACTGTAAACGAAGCCAGACCAACTTCCATTATTTCGTATCAGCCACGATTATGAATAAATGAAATTACAGTTTTTATTTCCCTTGAAAGAAGTGAGTTGAGTCGAAATTAGAAGTTATTATGGCCGCCATTTTCCCTGACTGAAGTTCAGCATTGTCGTATGCACTCCACATCCAATATTTCAGAGAGTAAAATTAAAATCAGATTACTAGATCACATGCATTTTACAACCTACTTACTAGTCTTAATTGTACAAAATTTATTTACAACTAGATTTAGCTGGGGAATATGAAATATTTTATCGCTAATTCATGTTATAGATTAATTAGTGTATGCGACGGCCTATACAGGCAGTTCAAGTATCTTGCTTTTAAAGCCACAAAGTTAGGTTTGAGTCCAATAACTGAGTTTGTAAGCGTACACGACGTAAATCGGGTACCTGCGCCTCACACAACTCCGCTGGATTCACTGACTTGGGCACAGAGTTAACCCCCCACAAATGGCACGCGCAGATTTCAACGACATATGGCTAACGCTGCCACTTAGCTGTGAATCGCTCATCTCTCTGTTCCAGACGGGCAGAGTTGGGACTTAGAGAGTGTCTCGCTAGAGATTGTAGCTCTTGGAGTGTCACTTTATAGATTGGCGCACAAATCCAGGACAGAAATATTTTCCTGATTTATGAAGTTGCAAATTGCTAATCACTTTACTAATCGTCTCCTTTCTCAACAAGAAAGAGCGGATGGATTTGTTGACAATATAATACTTTTAAAACAGCCTATCGATTTGTTTTAAACTTCCAAGTATGCTTTGAAACTTGTAAACAATACAGCTTTCGGTTTGTTATGTTTAAAATTAACTATGGTGTGTTTAAAACGTGTTTGTTCTGGAGTGTGTATGTGCGCCCATAAAATTCTGTTTGTTTGTGGTTGCATTTGCTCAAGGGTGTGTGCGCGCGCATGTGTTTGTTTTTGAGTACATACTAATAAAAATGTATGAATGTTTGTATTTTCATTTATTCAAGTGAGTGAATGTGTGTTTGTGTCTGCTCCTCTGTGTGTGTGGTGGTGGTGGTGGTGGTGGTGGTGGTGTGTGTGTGTGTGTTGTGTGTGTGTGTGTGTGTGTGTTTTAGTGAAATAGATAATTAATAATGCTCTTTATACGGTTAAAATGTGAACTGTAATTGATCACATTTACTTACAAATTCAATTATAGGTATAACAAGCAAAATTCATTCATAATAATTATTCACATCTTATGCTTCACATTCAATAACAATTTATAATAACCACAAAATATTCTTCACAGCAAATAATAATTAGCCATAAAGATTATCAAACTAAGTTTCCACCATAGGGTAATAGATAGTGATAATTAACAATAACAATTATCAAACAAAGCTTACAGTATACTATAGAGTATTGAATAATAAAAATTAGCAATAACAATTGTCAAACTAAGTTTACACTATGTAAAAATAATAATAATAATTAGCAATAGCAATTATAATAATATTAATAAGAACACGATTTGATAATAATAATTAACATCAATAAATCACAAATAACGGTTTAAGGTTAATAATAATTCAAATTTATACAATAATTTATAATAATAATTCATAAATTAGTTGCTTTTCGTAAGTATTAATTTACAAAATAATTGTTCACAGTTCAGTAAGCAATGACATACATCAAAATGATTACTGTGCGCATAATAATACAGTTCATTGGCAATGTCATGGTGTGAAAGGAGCACAATCGTTGTTGTGAAGTGAGGAATATAACATTTATTTTATTTTTTAAGTATAAAGATAGGTATAAGATGTTGTTGTGAAGTGAGGTATAAGCTTCTAAAGATAATAATCTACAAGTCCGTAATCTTGATACTTGTCCTTAAACAAAGAAACATAGCCAATTATTTACAAGAAAGTATGTACTTATTCCTAATTGTCTACAGTTAAATAACATTTCCAATTATTTACAAGAAAGCATGTACTTATTCCTAATTGTCTACAGTTAAATAACATTTCCAATTATTTACAAGAAAGTAGGTACTTATTCCTAATTGTCTACAGTTAAATAATATTTCCAATTATTTACAAGAAAGTATGTACTTATTCCTAATTGTCTACAGTTAAATAACATTTCCAATTATTACAGCTAGGTCAACTTGCTAATTATCTTCTGCAAAAAGCAACATTACTAATTATCTACAACTAAACAATCTTGCTAATTAAGAAAAGCCAAGTAAGCTTGATAATTAAGTACAGCTAACTGATCTTGATAATTAGTTACAGCTAAGTATCTTGATAATTAGATACAGTTAAGAGATCTTGCTAATTAGGTACAGCATAGTAACTTTTGCTAAGTAAGCAGCATAGTAACTTTGCTAATTTAGTACAGCATAGCAACTTTTGCTAATTAAGCAGCATAGTAACTTTGCTAATTAAGTACAGCTTAGTGTCTGTCGGCTATTTTGTAATTAAATATTATATTATTTGTTTAATGTCAGCGTGACGTGACCTTCTGATACTGTGTTTTGTAAGCACCAGAGTTAAAATAACAACTCATGAAGAGAATGTGTCTGTGGTTTGTAAGTATCAGAGTTAAAATAACAACTCATGAAGAGAATGTGTCTGTGGTTTGTAAGTACCAGAGTTAAAATAACAACTCGTGAAGAGAATGTGCTGGAACTTGCAGATGTCATCTAAACTTGTATTATGTGGATGAGTACTTTTTAGCATCCAATGGTTAAGGTTTACAAATAACGAAACTATCCAATGGGCTGAGATCAAAGTTTACATGCTAAAATAATTATATCCTCTAATCACTTTGAATTTAGTATGGCTTAAGTCCGGTGGTGAAATGCGGACGTTAGCTTAATGATGAGTTAAATGATTGATTAAAAGAGAATGGATTTAGAAATGTTTCGTGCATTTTGCTATTGATGTATTATACTTGCGTTTATTGAAGAGATGTATTATGTGAGTAGACTATTACTTCTACAAGTTTGAATTATGATGCTTGTATGTAATATTCTAAGCACTTGACATTGTTTCTAGTGAACACACTAATAAATTATTATGTTGTATTTATTATGCTGTACACATATAGTGGGCTAATAACTAGTGTTGTTGAATATTAGAAAGAATGGAGTTAGAGATGATAAACTTGAAAACTTAGAATTAGTTCCCTGAATATATTTTACAGGGAAGAAGCAGCCTTTCTAGAATTTCTGAGATTGCTGGAATTTGGGGATTTTCTTCCTGGTTCCCAGTTTATTGGTTTATTAATCTTTACCACTGTGGTAAATTCAAGAAGTATCTACCCATTTAGTTCTATGATAAGAATGATTCTGAAATTCACTTTAATACTAATCTGTTGAATTATGTGTTAGTATATAAGACTATATAATCAATGAGATTATTTAAACTTGGATTCATGAAAATATTGATGTCAAATAATCTTTTCATTGTATTTGTTATATGTATATTTGATTGTTGATTTAATATAAATTTATTGTTAAATTTACTGACCGTCTTCTTACACATATTGATAACCATACATTGGAGAGATAGTAGGTGGATTGGGGGCTCGTTAAATATAGATTAAAAACGGATTTATCTTCTCCTTTGGTAAGAAGTTTTCCACCTATGGAAATAGTGGATTACGGTAAATGTTTGTCGTTAATGTTGTGAAAGAGAGAGAACGTTTACGGCGCCCGCGTATCCTCAAGTGAGTGAGACGAGTGGTGTCCTCTGAAGAATTATTAATAACATAAATTACAATTCTCATCACTTGTAATTAGTTAAGGATGGTTAATAATAATAATAACCAATCACTAGTGGCGTTATGTCATGCATAATAACTTTGCTAATTAGGTACTGCATAGTAACTTTGCTAATTAAGTACAGCTAAATATCTTGCTAATTATGTGCAGATTTGTAACTTTGCTAATTAAGTACAGCTAAATATCTTGCTAATTATGTGCAGATTTGTAACATTGCTAATTAAGTACAGCTAAATATCTTGCTAATTATGTGCAGATTTGTAACTTTGCTAATTAGATACAGCTAAGTATCTTGATAATTAAGTAGAGCTAAGTGATTTTGCTAATAAGTGCAGCTTTGTAACTTTGATAATGAATTACAGCAATATATCTTGTCAACTGCCCTCAACAAATAAACTTAGCTAATTATTTATAGTTAATAAACCATGCTAATTGCCCTCAAAAAATAATAAACTTTGCTAAGTATTTATAGCTAATAAACCTTTCAAAATGTCTACATGGGCGTTGCGAATGTCGTTACGTGCAGCAAAGAAGGAAACTATAAGTGGTTTTGTTTTACAGGACGCTGCATCTGTCGGGACCGTCTCGCTGGCAGTTAAGTTACGACACTTGCTTAAGCCGCGCTCAACAACGGCCAACAACAGAGTGCGGCAGGCGATCCTAAGGCCAAACAGCTGACGAGGTGGAGGAGGTAATCAAGCAGCTTACTGGCGCCAACTGCTAAGTCTTGCACGAGAATGGTTTCTAGTCTTGCAACAGAGGTCAGGAACTAAGAAAGAACACTGAAAGAAAATCAGACCCTAAAACCCTTCACAACCTGACAGTTGTTCTGTGGTGGTTATTTTTTTAATTAAAAAATATTAATGATGCAAGGGTGTTGTTTTTCTTTGTGTTTTTATATCAGCCATTTGAATTATCGTAGTGAACAAAGGACAATTACATTTTTCCATTTCTTCACGCATTTACTTTCTTCATCTCGTGATCGATTGAAACGGTGCCGTTGAAAGTTGTCACTTCTCTTTCCAGTCACTTGACAAACGACAACGTCCGATTGCTGCATTCGGAATCTCTGCACACATATTTAACTTTAATCTTGTGTGTGTGTGTGTGCGTGTGTGTGTGTATGTCTGTCTGTGTGTTGCTAGATTATGATATGTATGTAGTGCTAGAGTATTATATATATGTGAAACTAGAGTATTATATATATGTGACACTAGAGTATTATATATATGTGACACTAGAGTATTATATATATGTGACACTAGAGTATTATATATATGTGACACTAGAGTATTATATATATGTGACACTAGAGTATTATATATATGTGACACTAGAGTATTATATATATGTGGTACTAGATTATGATACGTATTTGGTGCTAGAGTATGATGACGTATGATTAAAGTTAAATATGTGTGCAGATTCTTTTACATATCGGCCACATCTTATGTACCTAATTCTTATATATCGGCCACATCTTATGTACCTAATTCTTATATATCGGCCAAATCTTATGTACCTAATTCTTATATATCGGCCACATCTTATGTACCTAATTCTTATATATCGGCCAAATCTTATGTACCTAATTCTTACATATCGGCCACATCTTATGTACCTAATTCTTATATACCTAATTCGGCCTTCAGTCCATGATATAGCCCGATACACACACACACACACACACACACACACACACACACACACACACACACACACACACACACACAGCATAATAAATAGAGCATCAATCAAAATTCACAAGTATAATGTACAACATAATCAAATTAGTGAACATAGAAATGATGGTTCAATCACATAAAGTATTCTCCAATTCAAAACATAGATCAATAACAAACATGTACGAAATATATCTAAATCCATTCTTTCTTTATCAGTCAGTTAACTTACCATAAGCAAAAGATCCACTTGAGATCAGACCCTTGTTTTGTCAAAATTAAAGTGATTAGAATAAAGGACTTTTTCAACATAGTAACTGTCGGTCCATCCCCAGTGGATAAAATTGTTAAGAACAACCATGAGACTATTAGTCAGACAAACTTCTCATCCAGTTGGAACTGGTTTGGATTGCATCAGCAAATTCTAGCGTATTCTCCACCTGAGTTGTTTATTCTAACTCTTTGCACTTTCAAAAATATCATCATAAGCAGGCCCAAGGTTGGGTCACTTTGACATTTAACAATTTATATAACAATTTAAGTTTACTCCATCACATATAGCATATATGGGTAATAGTATTACTTCTGCAATATATAAATAGTATTACTTCTGCAATATATAATCATAGTTAAATTAATAAAGAATAAATGGAAATACTGAAGTGTGTATTTATTTCTTCACAAACAATGTTTCTGTCTTGTTTCTTTAAATGCATTCTATTTGTGCCCGTGTTTTTGTTTTCTTTCACATCGCGCTTTCCTTTTTTCTTTCTTTCTTTTTTTTTTTTTTTTTGGTGGTGGGCGGCGGTTTCTTTTATGGTTTATGTTGTTGTTGTTGACCTATATTGCTGCGTTCTGTCTTTATTCTTTCTTGTCTTTTGATCTAGTATGTTGTTATATATATATAACAACAATGTCTCTCTCTTTATAAGTGTATCTATCTATCTCTCTGTTCATATATGTCTAACAATCTAACAATCTATCTCTGTTTCCATGAGCGTATCTATCTGTTTAACAGTCTGTCTGTGAGAGTGTATATAACTATCTATCTCTCTCTGAGAATATCTATCTGTATAACAATCTAACTGTCTGTGAGAGTGTATCCTTGTAAAACAATCAGTCTCTCGATGAGAGAGTATTTGTATGAATAACAGTCAGTCTATCTAAGAGAGTATTTATATGAATAACAGTCAGTCTCTCTAGGAGAGCGTCTAATTATTACCTCTTCAGTCCTCGTCTCTTTCATACTCTTTCTCTCATCCTATCTCTGACTTCTCTCTCTCTCTCTCTCTCTCTCTCTCTCTCTGTGCGTCTCTCAGTTTTTTCGTTGTTTTGTCTCCTTACACTGTTACCCCCTTCCCTTTCTTTATTAGTTTGATATTATGATAAAATTGTTTACTGATGACGTGTGCATATTGACTTAAAAATCACGCCTTTTACGAGAAGTACGCATGTCTAAAAGTATAGGAGAGATAACTCTGCCTTGGCACAGCAGACAACCGGAAGCAGCGGAAATTAACGCCAGTACGGAGCACTTGAAGGAAATGTGTCTCCAGCAGAGGAGAGCTCTCGAAGCGCGCAGCAAAACAGACGGTGCACTCAGCAGAGCAAGCTAGAAATATATCGACTTCGAAATCATTGCATGTGAGATTTTTATCAGTTGTTTTGTTTTGATTTGATTTGATCTGATCTCTTTGTGTATCAATGTGTGCGTGCGCGGGTGTGTGCGGTGCGTGCACTGCGAGCCTTTGTACATCAAATCCGGTGAAGTATCAATCGTCAGACTGCTCGACAGAATGACAACAATGCATAACTATCTGTAAGTTTGGGTGCGTGAAAATGTGTGAACGAGTAAAGCAGAGTATGGTCGGTACACCAGTAGATCAAGTTTGCATTCATATTTGGAAAGAGTGAAGTAATGGTCGCTGGTGTGTCATTAAGTATTGTTGCGTAAATAAAGTTTGAACGAGTGATCGGAATACATTTGTTGTGTCAATGAGTCTGTCTGTGCAAACAAATTGTGAAAGAAAGAAAAAGATGACAAATATATCAGTGAGTCTGTCTGTGCAAACAAATTGTGAAAGAAAGAAAAAGATGACAAATATATCAGTGAGTCTGCATGTGTGAAATTTGTGAAACTGTTACAGAACAGAAAAAGGCAGATGTATCAGAGAGAAGTTAAGAGAGGGTAAGAGAGAGAGGGTAAGAGAGAGGGTAATTGGCTAAATATTTGTTAACATAGACGGTATTGTTTTCTTGTACGAAGTTTGACAGACTGAACACAAGATGGCGGCATATCTGAACTTAATTGTGTGATGACTTTTCACAAATGGAAAGAAAGATGGCGGTATCTCTGAGTTTAATTGTGATGACCTTTTTCGCAAATGGAAAGAAAGATGGCGATAGTTAATATTCCCCACTTCTCTGACTACTAGTTAACTTATCAGATTGTTGTCTTCTAACAGATGGAAAAGACATTTATTTAAGAGATTTGACATTTACATTTTACCAAACGTAAGCACCAGATATTTTAGTCAATTATCCTTTCCCTTGCACAAACAACCACCAGCTAGGTGTTCTACCAGAACCACAAAACAACCACCAGCTAGGTGTTCTACCAGAACCACAAAACAATGTCTACAAATGATAGAACAAAAATATACATACACACACTCACACACTTGTGCAACATTACTCGATTGGGATTTAGGATAATCTGCTGTTGTGTCATTCAAATAGAGTTTTTGCTTGTAAACACTAGCCTTCGGGGCAGTACAATTCTAGTCTCTGTAAGAGATATATCAAGGATTAATTATTACAAAATAGCAATGAATGGAAGATTTCGTACAAAATTTTATTCTCTTACACGTTTGTTAACCCAGAAATGTGTGTTCGTTTTTATGTATGTAAGTGTGTATGTAACCATTTATTGATATAAACATATGTGTATACGTATTTACTGATGTAAACGTGTGGGTGTGGATGTCTTGTTGTAAACATACACAAGTGTGTATGTAAGTATTTGTTTACACAATATTACATGTGCATAAACATGCCATAGGTATATACGTAAATAGAATTGTGTGCATACATAAACATGCCATAGGTATATACGTAAATAGAATTGTGTGCATACATAAACATGCCATAGGTATATACGTAAATAGAATTGTGTGCATACATAAACATGCCATAGGTATATACATAAATAGAATTGTGTGCATACATAAACATGCCATAGGTATATACGTAAATAGAATTGTGTGCATACATAAACATGCCATAGGTATATACATAAATAGAATTGTGTGCATACATAAACATGCCATAGGTATATACATAAATAGAATTGTGTGCATACATAAACATGCCATAGGTATATACATAAATAGAATTGTGTGCATACATAAACATGCCATAGGTATATACATAAATAGAATTGTGTGCATACATAAACATGCCATAGGTATATACGTAAATAGAATTGTGTGCATACATAAACATGCCATAGGTATATACGTAAATAGAATTGTGTGCATACATAAACATGCCATAGGTATATACATAAATAGAATTGTGTGCATACATAAACATGCCATAGGTATATACATAAATAGAATTGTGTGCATACATAAACATGCCATAGGTATATACATAAATAGAATTGTGTGCATACATAAACATGCCATAGGTATATACATAAATAGAATTGTGTGCATACATAAACATGCCATAGGTATATACGTAAATAGAATTGTGTGCATACATAAACATGCCATAGGTATATACGTAAATAGAATTGTGTGCATACATAAACATGCCATAGGTATATACATAAATAGAATTGTGTGCATACATAAACATGCCATAGGTATATACGTAAATAGAATTGTGTGCATACATAAACATGCCATAGGTATATACGTAAATAGAATTGTGTGCATACATAAACATGCCATAGGTATATACGTAAATAGAATTGTGTGCATACATAAACATGCCATAGGTATATACGTAAATAGAATTGTGTGCATACATAAACAGTCAACAAGTAAATGTTGGCGAGTAAAGACAAAGACTTCCTAATAAATGTTAATCATGAGATTCACTGCGTTTCTCTAACAGGAAAATATGACATACTACGCGTTATTTTTGAAACATTTCAATAAATCCGAACACAACTCTCAACGCCTTATCCCAAACAAATGACCACTCTACACTCACCAATCACTCATCACCTCATCCAAAACAAATGACCACTTTGCATTCACCAATCATTCATCACCTCATCCAAAAAAGTGACCACTTTGCATTCACCAATCATTCATCGCATCATCCAAAAAAGTGACCACTTTGCATTCACCAATCATTCATCGCCTCATCCAAAAAAATTACCACTCTACACTCATTAGTCACTCATCGTCTCATCCAAACAAATCGCTAAACTACATGATGTTTATTGCTGTTTTGAAACTCAAAAACACTTACAAGACACACAAATACTCTTACAAACGCACAAATACTCCTACAAACACACAAATACTCCTACAAACACATTTACTAATAATATTTAATATGATGCTGTAAACATATTTGTTAATAATATATAATATGGTGAAGTAAACATTACTTAGTACTAATATTTAATGTGGTTCAGTAAACGCATTTGCTATTAATATTTAATGTGGTTCAGTAAACAAAATTATTACTAATATTTAATGTGGTGAAGTAAACATTTACTAATAATATTTAATGTGGTGAAGTAAACATTTGCTAATAATTTTTAATGTGGTGCAGTAAACATACTTTCGCCAGTCATTGAACTCGTAAGTAGTCAAAAGTTGTGACTCATTTTTCATTGACGTTCTTTAGCCTCTTTTATACCCTAATGCAGCCGAAAACTTTGGCCGACCGGAAGTGCACCAAAATAGAGTGACATGCACAGTTGAAAAAAAGAGTCATCCAAGAAATGTGATTCTGCAAAATTAGCAATCATTCTATTTAAGGCTCACGTCATTGAAGAAAGGAAAGTTTATTTTTTTCTCCATCAATGTCACTGTGATTCGACTGACTGGGCAAACTGTCGTCAGCTTTCATTAATAGATATGTAGATAGTGTGATGTCAACGACACCTATTTAATGGTTATTATTTTTATTATTTAATTAATCATCCATAACTAATTACAAGTAATGAGAATCTTAATTTATTATATTAATAATTCTCCAGCAGACACCACTCATCTCTCTCACTTGGCGGATATGTGGGCACTGTAAACGTTTTCTCTCTTCCACAGCATTAAAGACAAACATTTACCATCACACAATATTTCCATAGATGAAAAACTTATTACTAAAGAAGAAGATAAATCTATCTCTTAATCTATATTTAGTGAGCACTTTCTTCTCCAACATAAGCTTATCAAGATGTCTAAGAAGGTCAATAAATTTATTAAATCAACAATTATATATACATATATAAACAAATACAATGTAAAAGATTACTTGACATCAATATTTCCATGAAACCATGTTTGAATAAGTTTAATATCTATACAATCTTATGTCCTATCACACAATAGATTAGAGTCAATACAAATCAAAGGATAGTTCTTATCAGAGAACAGAAATGGAGTTATTAGTGATAAGCAGTAATAGTTTCTATGTAGCTTTGTATAGGCAAAGTCTCATTGTCTTTCCATAACAGTGCCACAAGTTTAATGTTTTTCATTATTACTGTCAATTCCACATGTTTCCTTCTCATATTGTATGATTAGCTACTATTCTCTTAAGGCTAACCTAGGCACTCCTTCACTGTATTAGCTCCCTTAAGCAGAACAACAACTGTAGTACTTTCCTTGTAAGTAACTTCCTTGTAACAGAAATTGCACAATATAGTCATCATACCTTGCCACCATACATCAATGGAGTGCAGTGTATTCCTTAGACTTAAAGTCTGTGGTAGATACTTCTTGTCTCTACCATGGTCGTAGCAGTTTATAATCAGTATAACAGGAGATTATAAGCAAGGAAAGCCTGTTTTTTCCCTGTAAAGTATAATCAGAGGACTAATGTTAAGTTTCCAGTTTATTCACCTTTAACTTCATTCTCTCTTACATTCAAGTCTACTTATAGTTTCCTGCAGCAGTATTTATTAGCCCAATATATAGACATAGCATAATAAATATAGTATAATAGTTTATGAACAGGTTCACTAGAAACAATGTCAATCATTCATCATACTACACATGAGCATCTTAGTCCACAATCTGTAAAAATAATAGTCTACTCACATAACACATCTGTATGCAAAACACAAACATAGCACATCAATAGCAAAATGCATGAAATTTTTCTAAGTCCATTCTCTCTCAATCAGTTAACTCACCATTAAGCTAATGGCTGCATTTCATGTCTGGACTTCTTGCCACACGATATTCAAAGTTATTAGACAATAGAATTCACTATAGCAGGTAAATTTTTTATCTCACCCCATTGGCTGGTCTCATTCTCAAAACCTTAACCATTGGAACTACCCATCCCGTTGGTTTGCATTGCATCAGCAATTTCTGCATATTCTCAACACAAGTTGTTTACTCCAACTCTGACACAAAAATACCATCATAAGGAGTGCCTAATGTCGGGTCACTTTGACAATTTAAAATTTTGTATAACAATTAAGTAGTTCTAGAAATAGGGATAGGCAAAGATAGATAGATAGATAGATAGATAGATAGATAGATAGATAGATAGATAGATAGATAGATAGATAGATAGATAGATAGATAGATAGATAGATAGATAGATAGATAGATAGAGTGAAAAAGAGAGAGATGGGAAGGAGGGAAGGATAATTGATTAGGGAGAAGAGAAGAGTGACATTTTTTAAATAATATTATTTTAAATGCCCGTTATCGTTGCATGCACCAAACCTGTGGCAATGAATTTTTTATCTGACCGGAAGCTACTTTTTGACGCCCACCTTCACACAGCGCCCAGGGTCTTACACATCATGACGCCTGGCAAGACGAACATCACGCTCCAGTTTACAGATGCTATTGCCGCACTTTTATGTCTGGCGGCCAAGATCAAAGCCAGTATTCAAGCATCACGTATCCAGTTGGACAGTCCGAATTCTCGCAAACGACAATCCGACTAGTTGGATGTGAACTTCATGTAGAAATTATCAACCCTTTCTTTATGTAGAAATGATTAACCTTTTGTTCGTGTAGAAATTACTGACTTTTTCCTTCGTGTAGAAATTATTAACCCTTTGTTTTAGGTACAAATTATTAATCCTTTGCTTCTGTAGAAATTATTAACTCTTTGTTTCATGAAAAAATGATTCACTTTTCAGTCAGTAGGAAAAAAATAAATTCACCAGCACAGCACACTGTAGTCATTCCCCATTAAAGACAACTTGAAAAACATTTGGCTGCAATGTAGCAGGATAGGCACACTCTCAACTCCAGGCTTGATAAGGACAAATTCTACTTTAAGCACCCAAAGCCAAGAAAAATTAAGGACAGAAATAATAATCCTGATACGTAACTGTAAACCTTAAATGCACTGCAAATTGCTACTTAAATAAATACTTAATTAGACCTTGGTCTCTGCAACACAATAGAATTTGACATATTTATAACATAACACTTCTTAATTATAACATAAAATCTTAACCATTTACATAAATACAGAAACGTTTTTACCTTTTCTAGACAAGGTTCTGTGTTTTTATTTCCTTGAAGAAATTTAACATCTAC